>BHFT01032320.1:0-70477 GCA_004320025.1 Laticauda laticaudata
ACTATTGGTATAAATGGTTAGAACAAAGATAGACTTTATATCATAAGATAGTATAAATTTATATGAGTGATGTACAATTTTTTGTATAGACAAGGTGTGCAGATATGGCATAATTAAGAGAAGTAAAGATCTTACAAACTGTCGAAAATAAGAATGTTTTTAAATTTTCTGTTTCCTTCTCCCTATCCCTTTTTTTTCTTTCTACTCTTTCATATATGTATGTGTTGTCGAGTTTTGTTGTTTTTTAGTTGTAAAATTAATAAAATTTGTTTTTTTTTTTAAAAAAGATCCCTCTTCCAACTCTTGTTATCCATGCTCTCAAAGTGAGTGCTGCAGTAATCTTCCTTGTTGGCATTTAAGACTGCAAAGACCTTTGTCCCTTGGACTTAATGCCTTTGAATTCCCCTTTATACAGAAATAGCTCAACACCTGGCAACAATTGTCAGGTTCCCCAATGCATGTAAATCAAAGACAGTATAGCTGGAGGCAGTTGAGAGAGAGAGAGAGTTTGCTGATTGAAATATTTCCCCGTTAAAAGCAGTGCTTTCCTGTACATTAAAATCCAGAAACTGGGAGTGTTCCAAGTCCACATGTGGTATATAGATTGGAATAGAAAACATTCTGCCCTGTGCATCACTCAGGAGCCGGTACTCCAAACTGCATCTCTAAATTTAAAGAATCGAACTTTGTGTATGTAAACAGAACGAACTGCAGGTAGTTCTTGATGTACGACAATCACGGAATCCAAAATGTTCATTGCTAAGCAAGGCAGCTGGTCCAAACCCTGGCTCGAGTCTTTATCCATACCAGTCAAATATTTGTCCAATAGACTAGACTAGCCTAGACAATAGAATAGAACAGAACGTAGAATAGCATGTAGAACGTAGAATATAGAATAGAACAATAGAATATAGAATAGAATATAAAATAGAATATAGAACAGAACAAAACAGAATAGAATAGAATAAACAAAGTTGAAAGGGATCTTGGAGGTCTTTTAGTCCAGTCCCCTGCTCAAGCAAAAGAATCTAGGCCATTTCAGATAGGTGACTGTCTAGACCCGGTGATGGCGAACCTATGGCACTCGTGCCACAGGTGGCACGCAGAGCCATTTGTGCCGGCACGTGAGCCACAGGCAAACTTACCTCACTGTGCATGCACGTGCCTCACAGCTGATTTTCAGATGGTTTGAGGTCATTTTCAGCCTCCCAAAGGCTAAAAAAAAGCCTCTGCGGGCTTTGCAGGATGAATAATAGACCTGTTCCGGTGACAAAACGGGCCTATTATTCATCCTGCAAAGCCCGCAGAGGATTTTTTCAAACCTCTGGGAGACCAAAAAAGGCCTCAAACCAACCGAAAATCAGGTATGAGGTGCAGTGCAGGTAAGGGGGGGGATTGGACATGCCTGGGCAGGGGGTGGGGGGTGCACGCATTGCCTTCTGGGTGCTGACATGTGAGTGCACGCACACAAGCGTGCGCACAATTTTTGGTTAGCCACCCCTGGTCTGGATTCTTCTTAAAACCCTCCAGTGATGAAGCACCCACAACTTCTGAAGGCAACTTCTGTTCCACTGATTGATTGTCCTCACTGTTAGAAAGTTTCACCCTAGTTCTAGGTTGCTTCTTTCCTTGTTTAATTTCCATCCACTGCTTCTTCTACTACCTTCTGGTGCTTTGGAAAATAGGTTGATCCCCTCTTCTTTGTAGCAGATAGGAATGCTGCTATCATGTCACCACAGTTCAAATCAACACATTTGTTAAGTGAATCATACGGTCGTTAAGCAAATCTGGCTTCCCCTGTTAATTTTGTTTATCAAATGCTAGGCTAGGAAGGTCACCAATGGTGATCACGTGATTCCCCGGGACACTGCAAACCATCATAAATACGAGCCAGTGGCCAAGTGTCTGAAATTTGGTCACGTGACCCTGGAGATGCTGCAACGGTCATAAGTGTGGGAAAATCCCAATCATAAGTCACTTTTTTTTTCAGTGCCTTTGTAGTTCTGAATGGTCACTAAATGAGTGGTTGTAAATTAAGGACTACCTATTTACTCTGGCCCAAACATGAAATCCACATTAGACATAGAGTTACAATAGAATAAGAGAACCAAATTTGGAGAATGAAACTCTTAAGGTCCTTTCCAAGAAGGTTCTGAGGCAGACTTCCTTGCATGCAAAAAAAAAACCCCGGTGAAGCCCATTTCAAGAGGTTGAGGCCCAGCAGATGGCCAGCAGCAACTGATGGAAGTTAGAGGTGCTAAAACGAAAAGTCCATGATGACCCACAATGTTGCAGGTCCATGTTCATAACTAACAAAGTCTTCTCTATCAGAGTATATTCATTAACTGGCAGAGACATGATTAACAAAGTCAGCAAGTGAGTGAGCATGGCAACAGACCAGCCAATGGGAGTGTCAGCTTTGGAAGCCATATTGAGACCAGATGCTCCCACACTGTCACATTTGGAGCCTGGAAAAGTGGGAGGGGGGAATTTCTTGGAGTTTATGTAGTTAGACATAATAACATTCTTTTTCTAATTCAAGGTCAGGTTAGTTTGTGCATAAGTGAGGGGAAGTCTTAAGTTGGGACGGATGGTGGTTGGAACATGTGATGCGATGTTGAGTGCAGGGGATGGATTTGTAGTTTTTACTTATTGCAAGGAAGCCTGGAACTTTCACTGGGGAATCAGGATTCCCCAATTGTGCCAGTTACTATCCAAAATAAAAGGAACTTTTGAGAAGATGTCTGCCTCATAGTTATTGGTTGGAATGGAGGTTTTCTGGAACACTGACAGGGAGCTGACAGACCGGGTGTGGTTTGGCTCTGGGTGCTTTGCTGTGCATTGAAACTGAAAATAACTTTGCTTGCTTGCTGAAACTTGAGTTCTGTCCTGAGCCCTCTGCTGTTTGTGGTTTTGCTCATGCCACGCTGGAAGAAACCACTGGTATTGTACATTTACTTATTTTATATATAAAGAAGTTAATCATCCTGCTGAATATGATTTCTATGGTCTTTTGCCAACAGAAAGGGAGGGGGGAGAAGTGAGGCAGCTTGGAAATCAAAAGTGCATTCCATAAATAGTTTTCAAAGATAGTAACTAGGTGACAGAAGTTTCTGCCAAGCAAAATTCTAACTGGAGAGCATGAATGATGACTCTTGGCTGTGGATGTGTCCATTGGAGAATATGAATTATGATACACCCAGGGGGTGGGGAGAAAACCAGGGTCAAGGATGACCATGAATGATGTGTCTCAGAGTCAGCTGCGCCCAGGCAGTGCCGGACATGTTAATTCCCAATAAATCCTTTATAAGTTTTGGAAGTTTGGTTCAAGACTCATGATTTAAATGGGGGCAACTGCCAGAATCCTGACACAGTCATCTCTGTGTTTTCTGGACTTGAATTTATGCTGCAAAATCGAACATTCTCCTTGTTTGGCCAATTCAACTCCTTTCAACTTTGTGTTGTTATTTTTTTAAACTTCCTTGCAGGCACCCTTGTGTCATTCGTGGGCAGGTGATGACAGCGGATGGGACCCCTCTGGTTGGTGTGAACATCAGCTTTGTCAACAATCCTCTGTTTGGCTACACCATCAGCAGACAAGATGGCAGGTAGGTAGATCTCTTCCCTGGAGCGGTAGGAAGTTGGGATGGGCTTCCAGATTTTGGACAAGCAGCTGTCAAGATTTGTGGTCTCCATGTCTGTTGGCACATACCCGAATACCCTTGGGGCAGACTCCAGATGAATAATATTAAGGAGTTGTGGTCCTCAGTTGAGGACTACCTGTACAGAGGTGTCTGTGAGGTCCCTGGAAGTCATGCTCAACTCTCAAAGAAAGCTATCCTGGGCTTCCATTTTGTGGATCATGGGTCTTCAAACCTGCTGGCTGGGGAATTCTGGGAGTTGAAGTCCACACGTCTTAAAGTAGCTAAGTTTGGAGACCCTTGCTGTGGATGGACAAAGCAAGGTCTTGCATGATGATGACCCGTAGATGATGACCTGCTAGTAAGATTCTCATAGTCTTTAGAAAGATTAATGAGTCAGAAAATGGCCCCTCAGAATCAGGGCTGGGCTGCTGGGGGTTTGCAGGGGTTCTGGAGAACCTCTAGCTAAGATTCTGTGCAGTTTGGAGAACCCCCAAATCCAACTCCTGGCTGGACTTGCTCACTCCTCCTGTCCCCTCCCAGAAGTCTCCATGCGGCCCGTTTTGGATGCAAGGTCAATGCACAGCCCATATGGAGGCTTGGGGAGAGTGAAAAACAGGCCTTCCGGAAGTCCAAAAACGAGCCCATTTACGGCCTGCGGAGGACCTCCAGACCCCGGGGGAGGTTTGAGGAAAGCCTCCAGAGCCCGGGGAGGGTAAAAATACTGCCACCGTGGTGCAGGAAGCTGATGAGGCCACACCCACCATGGCCACACCCACCATGGCCACACCCACCTAGCAACCGGGCAGAGAAACGGTTGTTGAAATTTTTGAAGCCCCACCCCTGGTCATAAGTCGAGGACTACCTGTACAGAGGTGTCCGTGAGGTTCCAAGAAGTCATACTCAACTCTCAAAGAAAGCTATCCTGGTTTCCAGGTTGTAGATGGACAAGGCAAGGTCTTGCATGATGACCAAAGGTGATATTCAAACAAAGGTGACCTTTGTTTTAAACAGTTAGTTAACATTTGACAAAGTCAGAGGTGGATATTCAGCAGGTTCTGACCAGTTCTGGAGAACCGGTAGCGGAAATTCTGAGTAGTTCGGAGAACCGGCCAATGCCTTCTCTGACTGGCCCCGCCAACCCCATCTATTCTCTTCCCATTGAGTCCCAGCTGATTGGCTGAGTCTTCTTTTGTTGCCCTGCACAGGAGAACGGAGCTGGAAAGCAGGTTAGTGGGGTGGGGAGGGAATGAGGATTTTGCAGTAACCTTCCCCTGTTACGGTCACCAAGCCACGCCCACAGAACTGGTAGTAAAAAAATTGAATCCCACCACTGATGATGCCTCATAGATGATGACCTACATACTAGTAAGATTCTCATAGTCTTAACATTAGGAAGATTAACGGATCAGAAAACGGTCACTCAGAATACATTTGAGAAGGTTCCACTTGTGACTTCCTACCTGATATAACCGCCCTGATTAAAACTACTAGACTAAGACTACAGGCGATAACAATTGGTGTCTTTTTGCCGAGTGTTGGAGCTTATGCCTGTAAAGGCAGTCTCAGTGATAAACATGGGGCACATTGATTATGTGCTATCAAGTTGCAGTCTACTCTTAACAATGGCATGGATAGAAATTTTCCAGAGGGCATGTAAGCATATTTTTATGGAATGCTGGTTTGTTTTGTATTAATTAATCCCACTGGAAAGCCAAATTCTTGAAGTTGCGCATTTTGTAAGGATTAATACAGAAAGGAGCAATTAAAAATGAGTTGGTGGCTGAGCCAGCTCACATGATCCTGGAAGGGGAGCAATGGGGTCGCCCATTCGGTTAAGCGGCATCTGGGACCATCTCATTGGTATTGGTTTTGCCTGGTTAGACTCTGTCATGTGAAGTGTTAATATCCCTCTATAATGCTTTTGTGAGGCCACACTTAGAATACGGCATCCAATTTTGCTCACTACGGTGTAAAAAAGATGTTGGGACTCCAGAAAGAGTGCAGAAAAGAGCAACAAGAGGATTAGGGGACTGGGGGGTATGAAGAATGGTTTTGCAGGAACTGGGTATGTCTACTTTAATGAAAAGAAGACTAGGGGTGACATGATAGCAGTCTTCCAATATTTGAGGGGCTGCCCCAAAGAAGAGGGAGTCATGCTATTGTCCAAAGCACCTGAGGGCAGGACAAGAAGCAATGGGTGCATTGCAGAAATTGGACCTGGCTAGTCTAGTGAAGAGAAGGACCAGAGGAACCATGATACCAATCTTCCAATATTTGAGGGGCTGCCACAGAGAGGAGGAGGGGGTCAAGCTATTTTTCAAGGCACCTGAAGGCTAGTAAAAGAATAATGGATGGAAATTGATCAAGGAGAGATTCAACTTGGAAATAAGGAGAAACTTTCTGACAATGAGAACAATCAACCAATGGAACAGAAGTTGCCTTTGGAAGTTGTGGGAGCTTCACCACGGGAAGCTTTCAAGAAGAGACTGGACTGCCATCTATCAGAAATGGCATAGGATCTCCTGCTTGGCCGGGGGAGTTGGACTAGATGACCTACAACAAGGTCCCTTCCAACTCTGTTATTCTGTTAAGATATGGAAAATTATCAAGGAGAAATCCCACTTAAAATGAAGAAGAAATTTCCCGACAGCAAAAACAGTTAACCTGTTGTCTTCAGAAGTTGTAGGTGCGCCATCATTGGAGGCTTTTAAGAAGAGAATGGGAAGACATTTGTCTCAAATGGTATAGCATTTTCTGCTTAAGCAGGGGGGTGGACTGGAAGACCTCCAAGGTCCCTTCCAACTCTGTTATTCTGTTATTCTCCAGATCTCGGAGAAAAGGGTTTTCTTTCGGTTGTTACAGGCATGTTTTGCATCAACACTTTGGAAACATCTGCACAGCCACAGCAACAAAGACCAGTCCGAGTGTTTGTTGGGTGGGTGTGTTTAAACAACTGGACCTTGAAGGATTCCGATCAAATTTCAGGAACACATTCCTTCCTTTGTCAAGCTGATTGTTGTCCCCACAGAATAATCCATTTTGTCAGGCAGTAAAAAAAAGTGACTCTTTTAAAATATATACAAAGATTCTTGGTTTGAACCAGTGAGCAGGCAAAAAAATTCTCACCGGAGACTACAGGATAATATCAAATTTCCAGAATTCAGCGAGTAAATAGATTCAGCAATAAATCTTAGTTTCTCAACCTGATGTGATTTAACTTGTCAGTTAAGCTTCGCATTGACTTCAGTCTCTCGGAACAGGCTAGATAAGAACACCTTAGATGGAAATTTTATTGTCAATTCGATGTGCTTTCTTTTTATACTGACTTTAGCTGAAATCCATTTCTTTATTATTATATTTTTCTTGCCTTTTGAAATTGCAAGGAACTCATCGCCTGCATTTAACAGATTTAATAATCAGAGTTGGAAGGGACCTTGTAGGTCATCTAGTCCAACTCCCCGCCCAAGCGGGAAACCCTACACCATTTCTGACAAATGGCAGCCCAATCTCTTCTTGAAAGTCTCAAATGATGGCGCTCTCACAATTTCTGAAGGAAACTTCTGTTCCATGAGTTGGTTATTCTCACTGTTAGGGAAATTCCTCCTTATTTCCGGGTTATATCGCTCCTTGGATCAGTTTCCATCCATTATTCCTTGTCTGGCCTTCAGATGCCTTGGAAAATAGCTTGACCCCTTCCTCCTCCCTGTGGTAGCCCCTCAAATATTGGAAGACTGTCATCATGTCTCCCCTGGTCCTTCTCTTCACTAGACTAGCCAGGCCCTGTTCGTGTCTTGGAGTCAAGTGGTTGTTGATCTAACTAACATTTCTACCTTGAGAAGCATATCTCAAGTTATCTTGGAATTCAGACACACAGAGATTTGTTTTAAGAGGTGAGTTTTGCCAACATTATAGGTGGTCCTCAAACCTACGACCACAATCAGGACAGGAATTTCTGTTGCTAAACAAGGTGGGTTTAGCCATGTCCAATCTTTCAAGCTTTTCGCTCCTGTTCTTAAGTGAATCATATGGTTGTTAAGCAAATCTGCCTTCCCCCATTGGAAGCCAACTGGGTTAGTCACAAACAATCAAGATTCAGACATTTGGGCTTGTATCTACGACAGTTGACGTGTCCTGGGGTCACCTGATCCCCTTTTGCGACCTTCTAACCAGCAAAGTCAATGTTGAGAAGCCAGATTCCCTTAACAACTGTGTCACTAAGTTAGCCACTGCAGTGATTCGCTTAACAACTGTGGCAAGAAAAGTTGTAAGATGCCAGGGGAAATCATTGAACACCTGTCTTGCTTAGCAACATAAATTTTGGGCTCAGTTGGAGTCGTAAGTCGAAGACTGCCTATCTATTTCTGCATTTCCCACTGCATCTCTCTGCTCAGTTCACCATCCAGGCTTGGTGGGATTCAAAATTTTTTACTACCAGTTCTGTGGGTATGGCTTGGTTGCCGTGTCATTGCTTGGTGGGCATGCCAGGGGAAGGATACTTCAAAATCCCCATTCCCTCCCCATCCCACTAACCTGCTTTCCAGCTCCATTCTCCTGTGCAGGGCAACAAAAGAAGACTCAGCCAATCAGCTGGGACTCAGGAGGCGGAGATTAGATGGGGCGGGGCCAGTCAGAGGTGGTATTTGCCGGTTCTCCGAACCACTCAAAATTTCTGCTACCGGTTCTCCAGAACTGGTCAGAACCTGATGAATACCCACCTCTGACTTTGTCAAATGTTAACTAACTGTTTAAAACAAAGGTCATCAAACTTAGCAAGTTTAAGACTTGTGGACTTCAACTCCCAGAATTCCTGGGGCTAACAGGACTGGAGGTCGAATTCTGGGAGCTGAAGTCCACAGGTCTTAAAGCTGTCAAGATTGAAGACCCTTGGTTTAAAAATGTCTTCCTTGAAGCTTCAGTGCTTTTGAGTTTGCCGGCATGCCATTAAAAACCAGCCGGCGTTTTCCTACTTGAATTGCAGAATCAATAGCTCTCTCGGCTCACTTGCTTTCTTTTTATTTTCATGGACCGGAAATAAATTAGGCCCACCATGTCTGCCAGATTGTAAATTAGACGCACCTCACAGCAGACCTCTTAGATGGAGCCTCTGGATATTGGCCACCAGTTGCCAGCTAAAATAGTCCCTCTTTAAATTTCCCGCTTCATGTTAATAAGAACCCCCTATGTCTGTTTCCTACACACACACACACAAACACAAACACATAACAGTTTCCATTGTTGCTTTAATTGTGAACGGTTTAGGGCAGCCTTTTTCAACCTGAGCTACTTTTAAGATGTATGGACTTCAGCTCCCACAATTCTCCAGCCACCTGAGGTGGACTTCAACTCCCAGAATTCCCCAGCTAGCTTGGGTGAACTTCAATTTCCAGAATTCCCCAGCCAAAATGGTTGGATCTCAGCTTCTAAAATTCCCCAGCCAATATGGGTGGACTCCAGTTCCCAGAATTCTTCAGCCAGCATGGATAGACTCCAGCTTCCAGTATTCTGGCTAGGGAATTCTGGGAGTTGAAGTCTATGCATCTTAAAGTTACCACAGTTCCGCCTCGAAACATGTTTTCTTTCCATGTTTTCTTAGTCCTTTTTACTGCTTTGTACAAGAAATCAGAAAATACTTTTCTTAATTTATGTGGGTTGTCTTTTTTTTTTAAACGGTGCATTTGTGCTTGAGTTCAAATCCACCCAGTCAAGTGGCCAAAATAGAATCATTTCATTATTATTATTTTTTTTTTAAAGGGGAAATGTCACCACAAGGTCACTCTCCTTCACCCACATTGGCCAGCAAACCCCCCCCCAACTATCTATCTTTGGCTTTCTGCCCACACAGTTTTGACCTGGTCACCAATGGCGGGATAGCCATCGTTCTGCGTTTCGAGCGGGCACCCTTCATCACTCAGGATCACACCCTCTGGCTGCCCTGGAACCACTTCTTCGTCATGGAGACCATCATCATGCGACATGAAGAAAACGACATTCCCAGCTGCGACCTGAGCAACTTTGCCCGGCCTAACCCTGTGGTTTCTCCCACTCCGCTCACCGCCTTTGCCAGCTCCTGTTCCGAGCGAGGCCCCATCGTGCCTGAAATCCAGGTAAGAAAATGGGATTGCAAAACATACTTCCAGATGTGGCAAATTCAGGGACCAGCATTTGTCTTGTCTCTCCTCTGCTCGAAATAGCATCCACACAATCCCAGAATTAAAATTCTGCTTTCAAAAGCAGGTTGGTTCATGGCTGAATGCTCACAAGGACAAGGGAGTTTGCAAGATTGTTGTTTTTCAGCCCCCCCAAAAAAGTGAGGGTGAACTCACCCAGCTCCATCTTATCAGGAAGACAGAGACCATTAGAGAAGAGAAGCTGGTGTTGTGAAACCATGAAGGGGCTGGCTAACATTGACACAAACCTACAAAGTAATGCAATACAAAGGCGAAAAGAATTGAAGTGTCTCATGTCCTGAGGACAGCATAGGTGTTTGCTGGCAATAATAGAAGAGAATATTTGTAGCTCAGGGTTGAATGGTGGGATCCTCGGTGCTGGTGATTTTCTTGCATACATTTTATTATCCAACCAGGTAATATCATCAGTGATAGAAGGGAATAGGGATTGCAGGAAGAAGGAGGAAAATGACAACAATGGCGACAATGGGGTCCTTGGTGCTCTCTGAGTTTGGGGTTTTCCTGCAGACCTTTCATTACCAACACACGAGGTGACATCATCAGTGCTAGAAGGGAGTGGGGGTTGGAGGATGGAGATGGAGGAGGAGATGGAGGGTAGGGTCCTTGGTGGTCTCTGAGCTTGGTGGTTTCTTGCAGCCCTTTCATTACCAAACTAGATGACATCATCAGTGATAGAAGGGAGGGGGGTTTGTGGAGTGGAGGAGGAGGTGGGATCCTTGGTGTTCTCTGAACTTGGTGGTTGCTTGTGGACCTTCCATTATCCAACTGGCTAATGTCACCAGTGCTAGAAGGGAAATATATATATATATATATATCCAACTCTGACTGGATGGTGGGGAATGGAAGGATTTATATTCCTTGCAGACAGCTGGTTATTTGCATCCCTTTAGAGGGCCGTTGAGGCCACTTGGAAGTTTATCTGTGTCCTCAGGGTTACCTAAGTGATGCACATCCATGTGGAGTCTCCTTAGAACTGCCGAAAGGACTGTGTTGTAGACTGGAGATAAATTAAGATGTAATCCCCACCCCCCACCCCTACTGAAAAAGGATTGATCAGTTTTGACCTAGTGATCTCTTTGATCCCTCTTTCAAACCAGCGGTCCTCTCTGTCCAAAACGTGGACTTTGCTGTCTTCGGAAGTTCTTCAGCTGTGATTTTTTTTGTTTTTAATCTCCAGGCCTTACAAGAAGAGATTAAAATCTCAGGGACTAAAATCAAACTCAGCTACCTGAGCAGCCGTACGTCTGGCTACAAATCGGTCCTGAAGATCAGCTTAACCCATCCCACCATCCCTTTCAACCTTATGAAAGTCCACCTCATGGTTGCGGTGGAAGGGCGCCTCTTCAGAAAGTGGTTTGCTGCAGCTCCAGATCTCTCCTACTACTTCATCTGGGACAAGACGGACGTCTACAATCAGAAGGTCTATGGGTTATCCGAAGTCTTCAGTAAGATACCATTTTTGTATCTGCCTTTCTAATCTTTGGTAGCTGCAGCTAGCAAAAAAAAGCCAACACAGTTCTAGACTACATAACAGAGGGATAGAATCAGGGTTGGGCTGCTGGGGTCTCGCAGGGGCTCAGAGAGCCCCCAATAACTTCAGAAAGACAAGCAGCAAGGGAAAGCTGTTAATAGGCTTAATTAAACTTCTGGACATTCAGCCAAGAGCATTTCACACCTTGTAAAAGTGTGGCAAGCTAGATAAACAATCCACTCAGCGCTTGCGAGCGAGAGCCATGGACAAAATCAGATAATATAGCCACTGGCCTCCGAGGGGATTAATTCCCAAATAATAAAAATCGCATAACTCACCAGAAACTCCTCTAAGACTCCAAGATCCCTCTTCACAGTCACTGCTATTAAGCCTGGTTTCACCCCGTCTTTTATTTAATTATTAAATGACATGAAATAATAAACAATTTTTTGGTATATATCTTTTTTTAGGTAATTAGGGCAAAGAAGTGATATCGAGTTGGCCATACCCACCCAGTCACATGACCACCCAGCCACACCCACCCAGCTCATCCTTAGGGCAGAGAGCCCCTTGCTAAAAAATGTGAAGCCCACCCCTGGATAGAATCAAGATCACATGAAGTGTTAATGCCACCTTATAAGGCCTTGGTAAGGCCATACTTAGAATATTGAATCTAGTTTTGGTTGCCACGGTGTAAATGTTGAGATGTAGATGTTGAGACTCTAGAAAGAGTGCAAAGAAGAGCAACAAAGAGGATTAGGAGGACAGAGGCTAAAACATACGAAGAATGGTTGCAGGAACTGGACATGTCTCGTTTAATAAAAAGAAGGACTAAGGGTGATATGATAGCAGTCTTCCAATATTTGAGGGGCTGCCCCAAAGAAGAGGGGATCAACTTATTATCCAAAGCACCTGAAGGCAGGACAAGAAGCAATGGATGGGAATTAACCAAGGAGAGATCCAACCTTGAACTAAGGAGAAATTTCCTGTCAGTGAGCACAATTAATCAGTGGAATGACTTGTCTCCAGAAGTGGTGGGTGATCTATCACTGGAGGCTTTTAAGAAGAGATTGGATAACCATTTGTCTGAATGGTTTATATAGGGTTTCTTGCCTGATCAGGGAGTTGGACTAGAAGACCTCCAAAGTTCCTTCCGACTCAACTCAAGTTAATCAGGATTGCTTTCTGTAAAGTTCTGACCAACCACTATCTGAAGTTCAGATGGCAAAACCACACTTGGGGAAGTGGTTTCTGGTCCTTCCCTTGGGATGGGGGGATATAAAAGTGTTTGATCTAGCTGAATCTGGTTTATTTTCTTTCATTTATCATTGGTTTGTTTTTATTTTTTGTTTTCTTGGGTTTGCAGTTGACTCTTTTCATAGTTAATCCGGGTTGTGTTTTGGTATTTCTTTTTAAAGATACTGCTTGAAAGCTGTTCATACTAGGCTGATTTCTCTAGTCTCTTACCTGCTTTTCTTCCTCTCGCAACTCCCAGTCTCAGTGGGATATGAATATGAATCATGCCCAGATTTGATCCTCTGGGAGAAACGGACAGCGGTGCTTCAGGGTTACGAAATAGACGCTTCGAAACTTGGAGGATGGTCTCTGGACAAGCATCATGCACTTAACATCCAAAGTGGTACGTTTGTTTAATGGTTCATTTTTTTATACATACTTCATATTTCCTAACCACTCGTCTCCTTTATGTTATGGTCCTTCGGCTGCCAGCCCCTCCAGCAGCCGAATCAGAGGAGGAGAAAACAGGGGAGTCAGGGTCACCATCATGGCAACTTTGGAGCTCTGAGGGGAAAGAGGGAATGGAGCTGGCAGAGAGAGAGACAGAGACAGAGAGAGACAGAGATAGAGCCTGGGCCATCTGCCAGCCCTCACATCTGGAGGTGGCTGATGAAGAAGAGGAGGAACAGCTGGGTCCATTGCCTGACACATGGATGTGCAGAAGGGAGAGGAGAGAAGAACAGTAGAAATCTATGGGCTGGTCCTTGGGATGGAAGAGTGTGTGCTCTGTATCGGAGGCAGAGATGGGGCCAGGACCGTCTGACAATTATCAGCTGCCTTCGGAGTCAGAGATCAGTGGGGCAGAAGAACAGCTGGAGCCTGTTCCCAATGTGCACATGTGCAGAGCTGCCAGGAGAAGGGAACAGTTAAGGAACAATGATCGACTCAGAAGTAAAGGCATAGGTGGACGATGAATGGACCCTCCCATAGGGAATAAAGAGGAGCAAAAGGGGAGTGATGTTTGCAGGAGACAGTCAGTTCATTTAATTAGTGTGAAGATTTGTTCGTGACTCTAGAGACTCCTTGCCAAGTGTTTTCTTGTACAGCCTTGAGCTCGGAAGCTACTGGCCTGGCAATTCTCCAAGCCTGATAAGGTCTGTGGTTGTAAATCCCTCTTGAAAGACTGTTTGTCAGGACTTTGCTGGATGTGAATGATAGGAATTCACATTAATAAAAAGGGATTTTGTCAGGACAAGGAGTCTGCTTCGTGATTTTGGGAAGCTTAAGTTCAGCCTATCACCCCTTGTGTTTGCCTCCACTCCCAGGTATCCTGCACAAAGGAAATGGGGAAAACCAATTCATCTCCCAGCAACCCCGAGTTATAGGGAGCATCATGGGGAATGGACGCCGAAGAAGCATCTCCTGCCCAAGTTGCAACGGCCTGGCCGACGGCAACAAACTCCTGGCACCTGTTGCCCTGACCTGCGGCTCAGACGGCAGTCTGTATGTCGGAGACTTCAACTACATCCGAAGGATCTTCCCTTCGGGGAACGTCACCAATATCTTGGAGTTAAGGTATGACCAGCGTTTTGTAACGTTAATGGCTTTGGTGTCCCTTGACTCAAGATGATTGTTCTCAGATGACGGAAGCAGGAACAGAATGTTTCAGGGTGAAATGAAGTGAAGCATTTTTATGGAAAGAAGGACCAGGGGTTGGCTGCTACCGGTTCTCCTCGGTTTAGACAAACTAGTAGCTCATTTTATCATTTTTAATCACCAGTTGGGTGAACCAAGGCTGGCCCCACCCACCCCGCTCCTCCCAGGAATCCCCACATGGCCCATTTTGGATCCTAGGTAAGTACAGGGCCCACACAGAAGCTCGGGAGGGCAAAAACTGGGCCTCTCGAAAGCTCCAGAAAGCTGGAAACAGACCCGTTCCTGGACTCCAAGGGGCCTCCAGAGCCCGGGGAGGCTGTTTTCACCCTCCTGGAAGCTTGAGGAAAGCCTCTGGAGCACAGGGAGGGCGAAAAATGGACCTTCCAGAAGGCCAGAAACAATAGGCTTGTTTCTGGCCTCCAGAGGGCCTCCAGAGCCTGGGGAGGCCGTTTTCGCCCTCCCAGAGGCTTGAGAAAAGCCTCCAGAGCCCAGGGAGGAAGAAACACCTCCCCCTGCCATGGTGCAGGAGGCCAACTAGGCCATGCCCACCATGGTCACAAACCAGTTGCTAAAATTTTTGAAGCCCATCCCTGGATAGATAAGATAGCAATGTTCCGATACCTGAGGGGTTGGCCCAAAGAGGGAGGTCAACCTATTCTACAAAGCATCTGAAGGCAGAACAAGAAGCAATGGATGAAAACTCATCAGTTACAGATTAACAGAGTGGGAAGGGACCTTGTAGGTCATCTAGTCCAACCCCGCCCAAGCAGGCGACTCTACGCCATTTCTGACAGATGGGATTCCAATCTCTTGAAAGCCTCCAGTGATGAATGTCCCACAACTTTCGAAGGCAACTTCTGTTCCATTGCTTGATTGTTCTCACTGTCAGAAAATTTCTCATTATTTCGAGCTTGAATCTCTCCTTGTCAATCAAGGAGAGAACTGAGGAGAAATTTCCTGACAGAACAATTAATTAGTGGAATGGCTTCCCTCTAGAAGTTTTAAATGCTCCAACACTGGAAGTTTTTAAGAAGAGATTAGATAATCATTTATCTGGAATGATAGAGGGCTTCCTGCCTGAGCAGGGGGCTGGACTAGAAGACCTCCAAGGTCCCCTCCCACTCTGTGATTCTTTCTCTCTCCTACCTGCCCCACCATTCAAGTTAAAAAGGATAGCTTTCCTCACACACACCCTCAAGGCCTTAGGCTGCTACTGTGCACTGAGCCATTCAAAACAGAGTCACAGAAGAGGTAGGCTTGGAAATTGATTCCTATTTATGACGGCCTCAGCATCCTGGGGGGGAAGGGTCATGTGATCCCCTTTTGCAACCCTTGTAACAACAAAGTCAGTGAGGAAGCCAGATTCGCTTAACGACCATGTGACTAATCGAACGACGGCTGTGATTCACTTCAGCAGTTGTGGCAAGCCAGGTCGTAAAACGGGCCGAAACCTCATTTAACAACAGTCTCGCTTAGCCACAGGGCAAAATGGTGGTCGTAAGTCGAGGACTTAACTGTCCTTTTTCTCATTTTCTGCTTGGCGTCGCAGCTCAAGGAGCTTAGCCAACAGGTCTGGTTGGGTTTGGCTGGGCACCCATTCAGGGAAAATGTGAATTTGAGAGCTGAAAACACTTCTCCTCCAGGCCCTTCTCCACATGTGTTGCGGGAGGGAGGGAGGGAGGGAGGGAGAGAGAGAGAGAGAGGGAGAGGGAGAGAGAGAGAGAGAGAGAGAAAAGGCATTTAAAGTGAGGTTTTACTTCAGCCGAGGAGAAACGACACCTGGAATTCAGAAACGAAAGAGCACTTTGAAAGTGGGGGGATGGGGAGGCTTCACAAAGTTTGCAACAAGGCAAGCTTTGTGAAGCTTGTTAGGGACCACCGAGCTCAGCCTAAACAGTGGTTTGGCCGTCGTTCTCCCTTCCTCTTTTCCTTCTCTCTCTTTCTCCTGAGGCAACAGGGTGGCTTTTGTGCAATAAAACTTAAAACAAAAAACACTTTTGGCCCTCCGGGGTCCAGCAGTTAAGTGGCCTCTCCATGAAACGTGAAGAGGCACACTGACCAGTGGTGAAACTTCAAAAAAAAATTACAATAAACATCCAGGATAGCCTCTCTCTCTTTTTTTTTTTCTCTCTCTCTCTTTCTCTCTCTCTTTTCTCTCTTCTCTTCCCTTCTCCTCTCTCTCCCCTCTTCTCCTCTCTCTCTTCTTTCTTCCTCCCCTCTCTCTTCTCTCTTCTCTGCTCCTCTCTCTTCTCTTCCCTTCTCTCCTCTCTCTCCTCTCTTCTCTCTGCTCCTCTCTCTTCTCTTCCCTTCTCTCCTCTCTCTATCTCTCTCCTCTTCTCTCTCCTTTTCTACTCAGTCTCTTCTCTCTTTCCTCTCTCCCTCCCCCTCTTCTCTGTTCCTCTCTCTTTTCTGCTCCTTTAACTCTTCTCCTCTCTCTCCTCTCCTTTTCTCTCTCTCTTCTCTTCTCCCCTCTCTCTCTTTTCTCTCTCTCTCTCCTTTCTCTCTCTTTTCTGCTCCTCTCTCTTGCTTCTCTCTCTCTCTTCTCTCTCTCAAGACATAATAACCCAACAATGGATTTATATAACTATATTATATATAACTATATTATATTTCAACCAGCCAGCATTGGACAAATGATATTTTCCCAACCACCACCCCATGGAAGGTATCAACTGAGGCGATAGGTCTACGACAAGTTTCCTGCTCTTCGAAAAGGATCAGTTTGCTAAACTCTTTTATTTATTGCTGCTTTATAGAGAGTGTGTGGTTGTTACTATCGTCTTTCCAGCCTAAGCTGCCGGGCTCGGAGTTCACCTTCTAACCTTTTCTCTCTCTCTCCTCCTCCTTCCTTCTCTTCTTCTGCCTTCTGCGTTCCTGCTCTTCTGTCAGAAATAAAGATTTCAGGCATAGGTAAGACACCCGATGGTCAGTTGTGGGTTCCTTTTCTCTGTCAAGTTGCATGCTCTTCTTTTTCTCCCCCCCCCCCTTTTCTTGTTGTTATAAGGTGAGTTAAGGTTGCTGGGCTGCCAATGGGTGAAGGAATATGAAACAAATTCATTTTATTGTTTAGATCCTCCCCTAATAATGTAACTTATCGAGCAGCAAAGAGGTGAAATGCAAAAACAGGAGGCCCTGAGATCGAAATCTGCAACAGGCCTTACAAACTAAGACCTTCCCCTTTTTGCACATGTCTGTGAAAGGGGCAGGGCTTATATCACAATGCCACGCCTCCCCTCTCCCGAGTTTTGATCTCTGGCTCGACTAACCCTACGATAAACCTACTAAATTTTTAATTCAGGATCCTTTTTTGATATCTATATTAAATCATTTGTCACAAGACGTCAAGGTATTTTTTATGAAAAATTGGATATGTTGCTGGAATTGGGTATGTCTAGCGAGTGGTGCGGTGGCCTAGAGATGGAGCTTTCGCCTCACAATCAGGAGGCTGTGAGTTCGATCCTAGGTAGAGGCAGATATTTCTCTCTCAGGGCACGATGAGAATATATCTTCTGAACAAAACTCCTCATTGGCGAGAGGAAGAGCATCTGCCCAGTAAAACACTCAGCTCCATTCAGTTGCACAGGTTCAACCCCAAAAGGGATTATGGGGTCATTAAAAGAAGATGAATTGGGGATGTCTAGTTTAGGTGTGACATGATAGCAGTCTTTTAATATTTGAGAGACTGCTCCATTTGGGGTCAACCTATTCTCCAAAGCATGCAAAAGCAGGAGAAGAAGCAACTGATGGAAACTAATCAAGGAGAGAAGCAACCTAGAAGCAAGATGAAATAAGTTTAATTTAGAGCAGTTAGATTAATTTAGAACAATTGAGAGTGGAACAACTTGCCTCCAGAAGTTGTGGGTGTTTCAACACTGTGACTTTCTAAGAAGAGACTGGACAGCCATTTGTCTGAAATGGTATAGGGTTTCCTGCCTGAGTAGGGGGCTGGACTAGAAGACCTCTATGGTCCCTTCCAACTCTTTTAATCTGTTATTTTTTTTACAGAACCAGTTCTGTTGAAGGAAAACAGTAGCTGGTTTTCCAGGGTGGAAAATGATCTGTCCTGAGAGGGAAAAATTACTTTGTGCAACTCGCCATCCATTTTATATAATCTAATCTATTAAAACTATAAGCCTAAATGCCCATTTCCAGCCTGCTGTCAGTTTTTTTTTCTCAGCTTGCCAACGTGTTTCAGGCCAGCCACTACTGCATTAAAACTAAAGCAGGAAGACTGCAGAGTTTGCAAATAAGGCTGGCTAAGTTACTAGGCCTCAAAGACCAGGATGGGTTGGCTCACAATCGATCTGTGTTGTTAGACTCAGAATAACTTTATTGTCATTTTGAACGTACACTAATCGGCATACATTAAAAATGAAATTTTATGGCATACAGCTTTCAATGGGTGATATATCATACATAAACATGACTAAGTAAATAAATAAAATACAAAATTATGCATATACCCCCATGTTAACCATCTATGCTGTATGGGTTAGGGAAGAGATTTTGTAATCCAGCACAAGTCTCTTGTGTTGAGTACAGAAATGCCATCACGTAATGGTTGTGGGGAGGTGTCACCCTTTGGTCTTAAGATCCCTCAGAACTTTAGATGGTCACTAAGCGGCCGTAAGTTGAGGACTATCTCAATTGAGTCACTTTGCACCGAGATGGGTGGCAAACAAATTTAATAAACAGTAAGGAGAATATTGGTGTATTCCAACAGAACCAGCTATAGAATAAAGACTCCATTTGCTGAACATGTGAAAAGGGAGTTAGTTTTTCATACACACATACATAACTCTACATGCGTGTGTCCAAGAGGAAAGGAATTAAGAGTTTTAAACCTTTCCTGTATTTCATTTGCTCTTCTGAACATCTTCTCACTTGATTATACTCCATGAGAGGGATTCCTTCCTTCCTTCCATTTCATCCCATGCATGTCACTTACCTTGTTGCATATTATCTTTGGCAGGTGTTTGTTTAAAAAAGGGGGCTATACCACTTGGGCACGGAACACTCCAGACCACAATAAAGGAGAATATTTGTAGCTCACAATTGAAATGAGGGGTCCTTTATGCTCTCTGAGCTTGGTGATTTTCTTGCGGATATTTCATTATCCAGGGCTAGGAGGGAGAGGAGGAGGAGGATTGTGGGGTCCTTAGTGCTCTCTAAACTTGGTTGTTTCTTGCAGATATTTCACTACCAAACTAAATAACATCATCAGTGCTAGAGGGGAATTTGGAATGATGGAGGAGGAGGACTGTGGAGTCATTGGTGCTCTCTAAACTGGTTTGTGTTCTTGCAGGCATTTCATTATCCAAACCAGGTAACATCGTCAGTGCTAGGAGAGAGTGGATCATTTGTAGCACTGATGGTGTTAGAGAGAGAGAGAGAGAGAGAGAGAGAGAGAGAGAGAGAGAGAGAGAGAGAGAGAGAGAGAGAGAGAGAGAGAGAGANAGAGAGAGAGAGAGAGAAAGAAAGAAAGAAAGAAAGAAAGAAAGAAAGAAAGAAAGAAAGAAAGAAAGAAAGAAAGAAAGAAAGAAAGAAAGACACACAAGGAATTTGTCTCGGTGCAAATGCTCTCAGTGTCCATAAAAGAAAAGATACATAAGGTACAACACTTAATGATAGTCATAGGATACAATAAGCAATCAAATCATACTAGGAAACAGTCAATAAAATCTAGTTGGGTCATGAAACGTCTTAGAGAAAACCACCAAGCTCAGAGAGCATCAAGGACCCCACAATTGTCCTCCTCCTCCATTCCATAATCCCTACTCCCTACTAGCATTGATTATGTTCCCTTGTTGGGTAATGAAACATCTGCAAGGAAACAACCAAGCTCAAAGAGCACCAAGATCAGATCACATTTCCTTTTAACCAGCTTCGTTTTCACTCTGGCTTGTGCAGAAACCAAGTTGTCAACTAAAAAGATACTCCTTTGGTCTTTTTAGCTGCCAGAAAAAGGGAGTGGAGAAAAACAGTGCATTCCTTAAGTGCCTAAATAATCGCCTGGAAGCTCAAAGTTGTTGGAGAGCCAGAATATTACTGGAGAACATGATTGATGACTCTTGGCTATGGATGCGTCCCATTGGAGAATATACAGCCAGTGGGTGGGGGAAATACCAGGGTCATGGTGGAAATGAATGATGTATTTTAGTATCGGTTGCATCCAGCTAACGCCAACATGGCCATTTTCAAATCCTCCAGTCCTCTGATACTTCCATCTACTGTATCTTTGCTTGCTACATTGGCTTTGGGGACTTCGCAGTGCTGCGATACACAATGAAGTATCTTGATTTTGGGGTTGTGCAAGAGATAAATGGGGTCCTTTCTGCCCCCAATTTTGCAGTCACAGCCCAGCTCATAAATATTACCTGACCGCCGACCCCACCTCTGGATCCATCTACCTCTCGGACACCAGCAGCCGTCGCATCTTCAAGATCAAGTCAACGACAGTGATCAAGGACATTGTGAAGAACTCAGAAGTGGTAGCCGGGACAGGAGACCAATGCCTTCCGTTCGATGACACCCACTGCGGAGATGGAGGGAAAGCAACTGAAGCCACCCTAACAAGCCCCAGGGGTAAGAGAGACTTGTCAACTCATAAAATATTTCTCTGGTCTTTTAGAGTTGCCAGCAGAAAGGGAGGGGGGAGCAGTGCAGCAGCTTGCAAAACTGAAAGTGCATTCCATAAATGTTTTCATAGATAATTTCTAGGCGACCGAAGTTTCTGCCTTACAAAATTATAACTGGAGAGTATGGTTGATGACTCTTGGCTATGGATGCGTCCCATTGGAAATAAATTACAATGCACCCAGGAGGTGGGGGGGAAACCAGGGTCAAGGGTGACAGTGAATGATGTGCCTCAGAGTCAGCTACACTCAAGTAGCACTGGCATGTTTACTCCTAATAAATCTTCTTTAAGCTTTGAAAATCTGGCTAGAGACTCATGATTTAAATGGGGGTAATTACTGAAACCCTGACAGCTAGCCAAATCTGAGAGCCCTGACAGGTAATCCTCGACCTACAACTTACAACTTACAACTATTCATTTAGTGACCATTTGAAGTTACAACAGTTTTAAAGGTCATCTGTCCATGAGCATCGATGAGGGGTGTGCCATATGTGCCATGATGTCACCAAGCGAACCCCACAACTTACAAATATTCTCTGTCAACTCATAAAGAATTCCTGGCCTGCCATAGGTGGGGGGGGGGGGAATTAATAGAGAAGCTNGGGGGGGGGGGGGGGAGAATTAATAGAGAAGCTCGGTTGCTATGACCAGAAGCACATTCCACACATACCTTTCTCCAGATTGTACCCCAGGTTACTAGAAAACACTCTGGAGAGGTCTGTTTTCTGCAGCCCGCAAAAAGTGCTCCATTGGAGAATGTGATTTATGACATACCCTGGGAGGAGAGGGGAAATAGGGTCATAGGTGGGCAGTGAATTACATGGCGCAGATCCAAATGCATTTGGGAAAGTGCCAACATGTTGCTCCTAATAAATAGTTGGATTTCTTTTGAAATTTGGCTCATGAATTAATTAGGGTATCCGATCCGTCAGAACCCTGACATTCTCCTTTTTTTAGAATGAGACAGCTAAATAACAATGACCACTTACTGCAGTTGCTCCGTGATTATGAACAGCTTACCGTCAACTTTGAATCGAACCTGTCACAAGCCATTTTTCTATTCCTCAGTTGCCATTCAGAGTGGGGAGTGGGGGAAGGAGGATGAAATACTAGACAAAACACAGAACTGTCTCTTGAGAACCAAGGTCCATCTGTACAGGTGGTGAATAGAAATGGGGAGGAGTGCCTGGAGAGCCCACCAATTAACCTAATTGGCCAACGTAACCTTTGACTTTTGGGGAGGGAGTTATTTCCTATTTTAATTATACTGAAATCACAGGAAACCTTTAGAGTTGCTTTTTCATGTGACTGTACCGATATGTACCCAATAAAGGAGTTCTTAAAGGCAGAGCTTAGCTTCAGAATTCCGATTTGCTTGAGTTTGTTAGTAGCTCCTTAATTGGGTATCATTTAACAAACAAACAGTCAACAACAAGCTATTCAAGGAACCATCAAAAACACTCCCACCAACACTGAAAGGACAAACCAGTAGTATATAACCAGAGAGCGAACCCTACTCCCTGCCATATTGATGATGTTACCTAATTGGGGTATGAAACGTCTGCAGGAAAACAGCCACGTTCAGGGAGCAGCAAGGACCCAACAAAACAAATAGTTTTAATATCCAGGCATTGCTCACTAAGTTGTTAACTTGAGTTTGTTTCCTTGTCACAGGCATCACGGTGGACAAGTTTGGGTTTATTTATTTTGTGGACGGTACAATGATCCGACGTGTGGACCAAAATGGAATAATCTCAACGGTCCTTGGTTCTAATGACCTGACGTCCACCAGACCGCTGAGCTGTGACTCAGTCATGGATATCTCTCAAGTAGGTATAGGTGTTTCGTGGTAACCTTTTTCCTCTATATCCTCTTTTTCCCCTTCTGCATTCCTTCTCATGGTGGAAATGTCTCTTTTCCTTGAATTATATTTGCTACTACTTGGTACATGTCTGTGGAGATTCTCAATTATCTGTTACAGATAACAGATAATCAGTTGGAAGGGACCTTTTAGGTCATCTAGTCCAATCTCCCCCGCCCAAATGGGAGACCCTCCATCATTTCTGGCAGATGGCAGTCCAATCTCTTCTTGAAAGCTTCCTGTGATGGCGCTCCCACAACTTGCGAGGGCAACTTCTGTTCCATTGGTTGATTGTTCTCACTGTCAGAAAGTTTCTCCTTATTTCCTGGTTGAATCTCTCCTTGTTCATTGCCATCCATGATTCCTGTCTGGCCTAATAGATGTTTAGAAAATAGCTTGACCCTTCCTCCTCCCTGTGTGCAGCCCCTCAAATATTGAAGACTGCTATCATGTCTCCCTGATCCTTCTCTTTACCAGACTAGTCAGCCCAGTTCCTGCAACCGTTCATGTATTGTTTTAGCCTCACTCCTCTCATCCATCCTGGTTTGCTCTTCTCTGCACTCTTTCTAGAGTCTCAACATCTTTTTATAGTGTGATGGCCAAAACTGGATGCAGTCTTCTCTAGGTGTGGTCTTACTAGCTTTATAGAGTGGTATTAGTACCTTCCCTTGATCTCAGTTGTATCTTCTGTTAATGCAATTTAGGATTGCATGGGCTTTTTTGGGCTGCTGCTGTACACTGCTGGCTCCTATTTATCTGGTTGTCCACTGAGACTCCAAGATCCCTCTCATTTTACTGCTATTGAGCCTGGTTTCACTCAGTCTTATGATGTCTTTGGTTTTTTCTTGCCTAAGTGGTAGACTTCACTTTTCTCTGCATTGAATTTCATTTTGTTGGATGAGCCCAGCTGTTATGTCCTGTCGAGATCCTACTGGATCTTGAGCTCATCTTCTGGGTGTTGGCTATTCTGCCAGCTTAGAATACATCTGCAAATTTGGTAAGTTCCCCTTCTATTCCCTCATCTAAGTCGTTAATGAAGATATTGAAGAGTACTGGACCTAAGACAGAACCTTGTGGCACCCCACTGCTTACTTCCCTCCATGAAGACTTAGCCCCATTAAGGACTACTTTTTGAATACGGTTTGTCAGCCAGTTGCGAGTCCATCTGGTGGTGATGCTATCTATTCCACATTTTTCCAGCTTACCAAGAGGTAGGTTGTGGTTTACTTTGTCCTGGTTGTCCCCAAGGTGCTTTTTTTAAAAAAGACAACTGGGCTTGCTTTGTCTTTCCTTGAAGACATTTCACTTCTTGTCCAAGAAGCTTCAGTCAGAACTGAAGAAGCCTCTTGGATCAGAAGTGAAACATCTTCAAGGAAAAACAAAATCCAGGTGCCTTTTGAAAAAGTGACATTCTGTCTGGTACTTCTCCCTATAAACTGAATTATCAACTTTCTCTGCATAAATCTTTAGATGCCTTGATTTTTCCTTGGATTCCTGGAATTATCTGACATGTTCTTTCAAGATTTTGGATATCTTGTTCTCCTGGTCATGTCTAAGCTAACATTATCTTTTGGAATACACAATAACTTTGACAGATTAGGTCCTCAACTCACAGCCATTCATGTACTGACTGTTCAAAGTAACAGTGACTTATGACCAGTCCTCACATTTTTGATGAGCAAACTCAATGGGAAAGCCAGATTCGCTAAAAGCATTGAAAGGAAAGGGACCTTGGAGGTCTTCCAGTCCAATCCCCTTCTCAAGCAGGAGACCCTACCATTCCAAACAAATGGCTGTCCAGTCTCTTCTTAAAAACTTCCAGTGATGGAGCACACACAACTTCTCAAGATAAGCCAATTCCACTGATTAATCATTCTCACTGTCAGTAAATTTCTCTTTTATTTCTAGGTTGTTTCTCTCCTTAAGTTAGTTTCCATCTGTTGCTTCTTTGTCCTGCCTTCAGGTGCTTTGGAAAATAGATTGACCCCCTCTTCTTTATGGCAGCCCCTCAAATATTAGAAGAAGTTATGAAGTCTCCTCTAATCCTTCTCTTTGTTAGACTACACATAGGTAGTTCCCTTAAGCCATTCATCATGCGTTTTATCCTAATCAACTTTGTTGCTTATGTCTGCACTCTTTATCCTTGGTTTCAGCGTCTCTTTTTACCTGGTGACTGGAACTGGATGCAGTATTCCATCTAAAGTGTTGTTATAACTGTGGATTTATTATTATTCTTATAAATATAAACAATGTTCCAGTATTTGAGGGGCTGCCACAAAGAAGAGAGAGTCAAGCTATTCTCCAAAGCAACTGAAGGCAGGACAAGAAGCAAAAGGTGGAAATTAATCAAGGAGAGAAGCAACCTAGAACTAAGGAGAAATTTCCTAGTCGTGAGAACAATTAATAAGTGAAACAACTTGCCTCCAGAAATTGTGAATGCTCCAACATTGGAAGTTTTTGGGGTTGGACTTGAAGACCACCAAGGTCCCTTCCAACTCTGTTATTCTTGTTAAATATAATTTATATTTAACATATAATCATATAAACATATATAATCTATAGCTTATCACTTTGTTGTTTTGCATGTACACTGAGAGGTTATGTACCAGAGACAAATTCCTTGTGTGTCCAATCACACTTGGCCAATGAAGAATTCTATTACATTCTAAAATATAAATTCAAATGTGGATATATTTTCAGTATATATTGTCACATGTTCCAGTTCTATTCCCCCTCCCCCCAGTTTTATTTACTGGTGCAGTTCATGGGCTCACAATGAATGCAATTTTGCTTTACATTGAAGACACTGTGGATTTGGGGGAACAAGTTCAATCCAATATCTCGCAAATGGTTGCCCGAATTATCAACAGCAGGAAAATGGTGGATTTTGAATTGCATTTGCTTGCAAATGGATTGCAAGCGAGTGCTGTCACGCTGAGCTTTTTAAACTCCCACTGTTGAAGACTGCTTTTTAAAATATATGTATTTATGTTTATATTTTAAAACTGAATTTCCAGGCTAAGACAGACATACCTGAGGTTGTCTAAAATTTAGGAATTGAGGACAGGCATTTTATCCAATTTGGATACCATTCTGAAGCCATGACTTCTAAATACAAATATGACTGACCTTATTATTGAAATTGTTCGATGAAATGTTCTTTGTTCTGCTAAAAACGGTGATTGGCTGGTTCTCTTGAATGCTGTTCCTTAAGCACAATAGAACCCAATGGGGAGTCTTCCATTTTTTAACCACCCGTATAATTCACTCTTGTTCACCTGGCCCTTATTCTTCTCTGGTTCTTTCTTCCTCTAATTTGAAAAGATTTCTTGGCTACCCCACTGCCTGCCATTTACGAGCTCGATAAAAATGACAGGGCTACAAAGGTCACTTGCTTTGCAGACTTTGAAGCAAAGTATGACTAATTCTGCATCGGCATACACAGCTTTCCATTCAGCCAAGAGACGGCTGATGCAAACTTGGATGCAGGATTTTTTTTTAATGTCTCTTCTGGGGTCACTCTGGATTTTTCTAAGATAGGCTTAACAGAATACGGTGGGCTGCAAAATCAAGAGGCTCCAATTTCGATCCTAGGTAGAGGCAGATATTTCTCTCTCTGGGCGCAAAGAGAAAATATTTGCTGTGAGCTCCACATAGGCATCAGGAAGGGGATCGGCCAGTAAATGCACAACTCCATTCAGTCACCTCCGACTCCACCCCGATGCAAGGGATTACAGGGGTCGTGAAGAGGAAAAGACAAGGCTTGCAGAATACAGTCAAGCTACATTTTGTTTTTGTTATTTTATTTTAGTTTCTTAAGCATTATAATATTAAAGGAGAGCCAGCTTGGTGTAAAGCTTAAAGCAGCAGCATATAAAATGGAAGATCATGAGTTCAAGTCCCCCTTAGGCATGAAAGTTGGCGAGGTGACTTTGGGTCCCACCTTAGGCATGATAGCCAACGGGTGACTCTGGACCAATCCCTGTGAGGTGGAGAGTTCTAGTCCCATCTTTAGGCATGATAGCCAACTGGGTGACTTTGGGCCACACATGAGGAGACGGTGAATTCTAGTTCAAAGTTAGCCATGAAAGCCAGCTGGGTAACTTTGGGCCAGTCACCCCCTCTCAGCCCAATCCACCTCACAGGATCTCATTACCAAACTAGGTAACATCATGAGGGCACTATTTGGTAATGAAACCTCTGCATGAAAACCCCCAAGCTCAGAGAGCCCCAAGAACCACACAGTTCAACCCTGAGCAACAAATAATCCTCTTCCCTCAATACTCTTGACTCACTGGGACCCATTAAGGCTTCCAGGAAAGGAGCAATTTGTAGTGTATCATTTTAAGCCTTTAACAGCTCCTAAGTGTCTTTGGAAAGATCAAGAGGAGGTGCATGTTCCTGGTGTGTGGGGCATTCACTTTCCATTGGCTAAAATGTAGAATCGCCCCAAATGGAAGAATGGGGTTAATTAGTAATTGCTCTTCTTGGAAGGTAGGAGTTGCAGTGCCAGAAGCAAAAGAAACAAAAGCCAGAAACACATTTTGATTGGATTTAAATCCCCACCCAAAGGAATATCTTGACAGGATGATGTCATGGCCGCGAACAGAAGGAGGAAGGGGTTTTCTTCCCCTCCCAGAAAGTATTTGACTTTCAAGGTAAAGGAAATTGAAAGCTATCCCAGAAAAAGGCCAGCGATGTGTTGTTGCCAAGGAAACTGCACAGGTATCTTCACGAAGACCCAGGAGCTGAGTTTGTTTCAAAGGAGACTTCATCTGTAAATTACTTGGCTTTTGTTTAATTGGCTGGTTAAAGGGGAAATCCTCACCTAGTTGGCTCAGGACCAAGACTATGGATGAGGTCACATGCCAGATGTTCCTTTGTAGGTATAACAGAGTTGGGAGGGACCTTGGAGGTTTTCTAGTCCAACCCCCTGCTCAAGCAGGTAACCCCATTTTTCCAGACAAAATGGCTGCCCAATCTCATCTTAAAAACCTTCAGTGGAAGAGCACCAGGGGTGGGATTCAGCCAGTTTGGACCGGTTTGAGTGAACTGGATGATAATTTTACATCAGGTTCATGGAAGCGGTAGTTCTGATGACCTGCTGGCCCTGCCCCCCCCCCCCCCCCCNAGAGGCTCAGAAGGCCAGAAATGGGCCCACTTTTGGCCTCTGGAGCCTGGGAGAGGCCGTTTTCGCCCTCCTGGAGACTCAAAGAAAGCCTCTGGAGTCTGGGGAGGGCAAACAACAGGCCTCCCAGAAGTTCCAGAAGGCTGGAAATGGGCCTGTTTCCAGCCTCTGGAGAGCCTCCGGAGCCTGGGGGAGGCCGTTTTCACCCTCTCAGAGGCTCAGAGAAAGCCTCTGGAGCCTGGGGAGGGTGAAAAAAAACAGGCCTTCCGGAAGTCTAGAAACAGGCCCATTTCTGGCCTTTGGAGGGCCTCCAGAGCCAGCCTGGGGAGGGTGAAAATGCCCCCCCCCCCGCCATGTTGCAGGAGGCCAACTAGGCCATGGTCACACCCACCCAGCAACTGGGCAAAGAACTGGTTGCTAAAATTTTGGAATCCCACCCCTGTGGAGCACCCATAATTTCTGGAAGGAAGTCGTTCCACTGATGAATTGTTCTAGCAGTTAGAAGATTTCTCCTTAGTTCTAGGTTGCTTCTCTCCTTGATTAGTTTCCTTTCTTTGCTTCTTGATCTGCCTTCTGGTGCTTCGGACAATAGGTTAACCCCCTTCTTCTTTCTGACCAAAGATAGAATATCTGGACAGGATAACTTTGGAGCAGTGGTCCTTAAACTGTTTGATCCAATTATCCCCCTTTCCTACTTTCAAATAATGTCCTTCCCCCCACACTCAAAAAACCCACCAAGCTCCAGAAAGAGTGCAGAGAAGAGCAACAAAGATGATTAGGGGGCTGGAGGCTAAAACATACGAAGGAACAGTTGCTAGAATTGGGTTCGGCCTGGTTTAATGAAAAGAAGGACTAGGGGTGACATGATAGCAGAGTTTCAACATCTGAGGGGCTGCCCCAAAGAAGAAGGAGTCATGCTATTCTTCAAAGCACCAGAAGGCAGGACAAGAAGCAATGGGTGGAAATTTATCAAGGAGAGAAGCCATCTGGAATTAAGGAGGAATTTACTGACTGTGGGGAAATTAATCAGTGAAACAACTTGCCTCCAGAAGTTGAGGATGCTCCATCACTGAGGTTTTTAAGAAGAGATTGGACAAACATTCATTTGAATTGGTATAAGAGTTGGAGTAGAGGACCTCCAAGGTCCTTTCTAACTCTGTTAATTCTGTTTATTCAGAATGTTGTTTTACATTAGCCTTTTTTCTCCTTTCTTGGTGAAAGGTTACCTCGGTGGTCACTTAAGAAATGACACTGATTTGACATCAGTCAATCAAGCAATAAGTCAATCAATCAATGCCACAGAACTTAACTGAGTTTTATAGGGGTTGGACTAGAAGACCTCTAAGGTCCCTTCCAGACTCTTTTAATTCTGTTTATTCAGAATATTTTACAAATTATGAACTCTAACCCCACCAATCCTTCGGGAAGTTTTTTTTTTTTTTTTACTAAAAATGCTGATTTCATTAATCATGAAACCATGATTAAGAACAAAGAACATTTTGTCTTTGTCCAAATAATGATTTGACCTTGAGCAAAAATCCCATAGTGGCTCAGTACATTATCGTCAAATCCCAGGAATTTTTTTTCTTTTCATTCAGAGTTTCTTCCAGCAGCCAGTGACTAAATTTCAAAGGTTATCAGCAAACCCTCTTGGAAATTTAATATAGATGATAAGTTACATTATATTATCCTATATTGCATTACATTGCATTATTGTATTGCATTACATGGTATTATATTACATTACATATTAACAGTTTAAATTAAGTTAGATTAGATATCATATCTTGTATCATATATGTCCAATATATAATATGATGTTATATATTAATATGAAATAATAATAGAATAGAATATAGAATAGAATGGAATGGAATGGAATGGAACAGGAATAGAATAAATTATACTTTTTTCCCAGTTGCCTCTTGAAAAAGCACCTTTGGGACAACTATGACCTGGATGATTGAGAATCTCCATAGTCATAACATTAACATAATATTACATTACATTGCACAATAATGTTATGTTATATTGCATTGCACTACATTAAATTATATTACATTATAATTTATAATAAGTACAAATTATATACTCCTCAACTTACAACCTTACTTGCGACTGGAAAAAAGTCATTGTGATTGAAGGGAAAAGGAAGGGAAGCAGAGGGAAGCGGAGGAGGGGAAGGGAAAGGAAAGGAAAGAGAGAAAAGGGAGGAAAGGAAGGAAGGAAGAAAAAGAAAAGAAAGAAAGAGAAAGAAATAAGGAAGGAAAGAAAGAAAGAAAGAAAGAAAGAAAGAAAGAAAGAAAGAAAGAAAGAAAGAAAGAAAGATTAATTCAATCTGCACATTCTCTGCGACCAGGTGGGCCGGCCTATGCTCTGGTCTCCCAGCAGTCATCTGAATATGGTGAACACCACCTATTCCGCAGCGGGGCATATAGCTAGGATCCAAAGAAAGAATGGAATACAACCAAATGGGCAGAATTCAGGGGTGGGTTACTGGGGGTTTGCAAGGGTTTGGGGGAAACCCTAGCTAAGATTCTGCACAGTTTGGAGAACCTCCAAATCCCACTCCTGGCTGGCCACTCCCAGGAGTGACCACGTGGCCCATTTCAGATGCAGGTAAGTGCAGGGTGTGCGTAGAGGTTCAGGGAGAGCGAAAAACAGGCCTCCCAGAAGTTCAGGAAGGCCTGAAATGGGCCTATTTCCAGAGAGCTTCCGAAGCCCAGGGAGACAGTTTTTGCCCTCCCAGAGGCTCAAGGAAAGCCTCTGGAGCCCGGGGAAGGCAAAAATGTGCCTCCTGCTGTGGTGCAGGAGGCCACCTAGGCCACGCCCACCTTGGCCATGCCCACCCAGCAACTGGACAGAAAATCCATTGCTAAAATTTTTGAAGCCAACCCCTGGCAGAATTACATCAAGAATGCAACCCACTTCACAACCTTGCTTAGCATACTCTGGTCCCGATTATGGTTGTAAGTCGAGGACTACCAGTAACTGAAAAATAATAAAACAATCTCACCCGTCGCTTTTCTTCCTTTCATTTTGCAAAGGTTCGTTTGGAGTGGCCCACCGACCTGTCCGTCAACCCAATGGACAATTCCCTCTACGTTCTGGACAATAACGTCGTGCTGCAGATCTCTGAAAACCACCAGGTGCGCATCGTGGCGGGCCGGCCAATGCACTGCCAAGTCCCAGGGATCGACCACTTCCTCCTGAGCAAGGTAGCCATCCACGCCACCTTGGAATCCGCCACGGCGGTGGCGGTCTCACACAGCGGTGTCCTATACATCGCAGAGACCGATGAGAAGAAGATCAACCGGATACGACAGGTAACTACGAACGGCGAGATTTCACTGGTCGCCGGAGCCCCCAATGGATGCGATTGTAAGAACGACGCCAACTGCGATTGCTTCTCCGGGGACGATGGCTATGCCAAGGATGCCAAACTGAATGTGCCTTCCTCCCTCGCGGTATGCGCAGATGGGGAGTTGTACGTGGCCGATCTTGGGAACATCCGGATCCGTTTTATCCGGAAGAACAAGCCTTTTCTGAACAACCAGAACCTGTACGAATTATCCTCGCCCATCGATCAGGAACTCTACCTGTTTGATGCCAGTGGCAAGCACGTTTTCACCCAGAGCCTCCCGACTGGAGATTACCTGTACAATTTCACCTACACGGGCGATGGGGACATCACCCTCGTGACTGACAACAATGGAAATTTAGTTAATATCCGGAGAGATTCGACCGGGATGCCACTGTGGCTGGTGGTGCCAGATGGCCAGGTCTATTGGCTCACAATGGGCACCAACAGCGCCCTCAAGAGTGTGACTGCGCAGGGCCAAGAGGTAGCCATGATGACCTATCATGGCAACTCAGGACTCCTAGCTACCAAGAGCAATGAAAACGGGTGGACCACATTTTACGAGTGAGTATTTGGACGTAGTGGCTCAGTGGCTAAGACGCTGAGCTTGTCAATCAGAAAGGTTGGCGGTTCAAATCCCTAGCACTAAGTAACGGAGTGAGCTGTGCAACCTTCTCCACCAAAGGAAGCCACGGGCACACAGTACAGGTGAAATGCCACCCCCTAAATGGCACAAGTCGTTCCCCCCACAAGTCTTAGAAATGTGAAAATGGTTCATAACAAGAGTGAACCTCTTTTTTAAAAATCAGTGGGATGTCCTGCTGCCTTGACCAAAGATCTGATGCTTTGGCCTAGGACAGTAGTGGTGAATCTGTGGTATGAGTGCCAATGATGGCACTCAAAGCCCTCTCTATGAGCATAGATAACAGATAATCAGAGTTGGATGACCTTGTAGGTCATCTAGTCCAACCCCCGCCCAAGCGGGAGACCCTGCACCATTTCTGACAAATGGCAGTCCAATCTCTTCTTGAAAGTCTCAAGTGATGGCGCTCCCATCGCCCTAGCTCAGCTCTATTATGTTTCTCCGTGGTGCTTCTCTCCGTCGTTTGCAGGAAAACAGAAGTTCTGATTCGGGTCTCTGCAGCGCATACGTGTGCGCCTTTCTCTGACCAGCTGGTTTTTGGGTCTCTGCCATGCATGCGCTGGAGTACGGGTGCAGGCAGGGCAGGGGCCAGTTTGGGCATGAATGCACGCACACTTTGGTCACTCGATGTCTAAAAGGTCCTCCATCACTGGTCTAGGAGATTCCCTTCGGTTTATCTCTCTCCATTCTTGCACTTTAATTTCTGTTCATACATCTCTTTCTTTTCCAGGTATGACAGCTTTGGACACCTCACTAACATCACTTTCCCATCCGGTCAAGTCACCACTTTCCGGAGCGATACGGACAGCTCCATCCACGTCCAGATTGAGACCTCCAGCAAGGACGACGTCACTATCACCACCAACCTTTCAGCGTCAGGGGCCTACTACACCCTCCTGCAAGGTAAACCCAGCCCATTTCAACAGCTTCCTCCTGGAAGTCCTTTTTAAAGGTTTTCTTAATTGAACTGGGGTATGACATCCTTGGAGCAGAGTTCCCCAAACTTTCCAGCTTTGCGGACTGGCCCGGAGGGAGAGATAGGGATAGAGGATGATTTCACACCAGCGGCCGGCAAATGTGTGTGCACGCAACTCTATTTGCACGAATAGCACACACATGCTCGCTCATAAGTGAGGATGTAAGGGGGAAGTTTCAACCACCGCTTCCGTGGCCCAATTCCAAATGTGTCAGCCGTGCCTCCATTCAAAATCCAAGAAAGAAAACCTTAGACTCCATTAAAATAGAGAAAAGAACATTTACTGGATTTGAAGTGATAGCAACAAAAGGAAAGTAAGTTCTGAGGCAAATAGGCGCGGAAATTACATATTGAAAGTTATACCAAGTCCCCTCCCCCAACAGTTCAAACTGGACATCCAATTTGAGGTTTGTATAATGTCATCTTCAGGTGGCGTCTCACACACATGGTATGCCAAGATGGTTGACTTTGGCCTAGAAAAGATGCAGTTGCACAGAAAGCAGGAAATCATCCATCTTTTGCAGTTCAGCCAACTTTGACCTCCAGCATCCTTCCCCCCACAAAGCCCAATTATTCCTCCCCCCCACCCCCGGTTTCCATGGCATCCGGCAAAGAATCAAGTCATAAAAGATGTCCGGAAGAAGTCTTGGAGGCTGACATTCAGCCCTCCTGCAAAAGGTTCACCGCAAAGTAGTGATCCATGGCCTGGGGATCGGGGACCTCTGCCTTAAGGGAAAAAGCTGGATAAAGTCGTTCTTCAAAGGAAGGTATAAATAGAAGACCCTAACATTGAAGGTTAATTCTGGGTTTGTGAAATCTAATCATTGTATGAAGATTCTGAAAGGGAAGGACTTCAGGCCCATCACTAGGAGACGTGAGTTCTAGTCCCATCTTAGGCATTTAAGACGGGGAGGTGATTTTGAGCCAGTTATCAGGAGAGAGTGAGTTGTAATCCCACCTTAGGCAGGATAGTCAGTTGGGTGACTTTGGGCTAATCACCAGGAGACAGTGAGTTCTAGTTCTGCCTTAGGTATGAAACCCTGCTGGGTGACTTTGGGCCATTTACCAGGAGAGGGTGAGTTCTAGTCCCACTTTACATATGAAAGTCAGCTGGATGACTTTGGGCCAGTCACTCTCTCCCTCATCCCAGCCCACCTCATAGAGTTGCTGTTGTGAGGAAAATAAGAGAAGGAAGGAGGATTTTGAGCATTTGTCACCTTGAGTTATTTATAAAAATGATAAAGTTAGAATAAAAAAGTAAATAAATAAAACAAATGATGGAAGAATAAGGAAAATAAACATAATGGCAACACACATTATATGTGTGTGTGTGAGAGAGAGAGTGGCTCAGTGGGTCAATGGCTAAGATGCTGAGCTTGTCGATCAGAAAAGGTCAGCAGTTCGGTGGTTTGAATCCCCAGCACCATATAACGGAGTGAGCTCCCGTTCCTTGTCCCAGCTTCTGCCAACCTGGCAGTTCAAAAGCACGTGAAAAGTGCAAGTAGAAAAATAGGCACCACCTTTGGTGGGAAGGGAACAACGTTCCATGCACCTTCAGCGTTTAGTCATGCCGGCTACATGACCATGGAGACGCTGGCTCTTTTTCGGCTTTGTAACGGAGATGAGCACCTTCCCCTAACAGGCCATTTTAGAAAAATTTAAATGCCAGATTAATGCTTGAAGGAAAATTCGGCTCCGCCTCAGGTGTCTAATTAAGCAACAGAAAGCACTTTTAGGATTCTTGGGGGAGTCTAATTGAATAGGCCAAGATTTAAGTGGCCAGAGCTAAGTAAAAGTCTATAATAATTGTCTCCCAATCGAGCATCTCAATAGTCAGTTGCTCCGAGCTTTTCAGATCAGGGCCCACTCCAGGAGTGGAGAGGTGATCACCAAGCCAGTGGATATAGACAGTAGTCCTCAACTTACAACCTTTTGTTGGGTGACCAAAGCTACAATGACACAGAAAAAAATGACTTACGATTGTTTTTCACAGTTACCACCCTTACAGCATCCCCATGGTCACAAGATCAAATTTCAGATGCTTGGCAATTGATTCACACTTATGATGGTTTCAGTGTCCCGGGGTCATATGATCCCCTTTGGCAACCTTCTGACAAGCAAAGTCAACGGATTCACTTAACAGCTGGGTTACTCACTTAAGAACTGCAGCGATTTCCTTTAACAGGTCGTAAAATGGGGCAAAACTCACGAAACAGCTGTCTCGCTCAGCCATGGAAATTTGGGGCACAGTGGTGGTCATATGTCAAGGATTACTTGATTTGATGGCTCAGAAAAATTTGGACAAAATTTAGTGGGTGAAATTTGGAGCCACTGATCTGGCTTCTCCCAATTAGGACTGGGCATGCAGCTCATTAAAGGAAATTACTTGGGAGTGGAAATCAGAACAAATCTTTTTTTTTTTTTTTTGAGAAAGGTTTGAAAGCCAGTATTCTGTTGAACTGGTTAACCACTGAAGGGTCCTTGGTGCTCTCTGAGCTTAGTTGTTTTCTTGCAGATGTTTCATTACCCAACTAGGTAACATCATCAGTGCTAGAAAGGAGTGGTGTTTGTGGAGAGGAGGAGAAGGAGAATGTGGGGTCCTTGGTACTACTCTCTGACCTTGGTTGTTTTCTTGCAGGTGTTTCATTACCCAACTAGGTAACATCATCAGTTCTAGAAAGGAGTAGTGTTTGTGAAGGGAGGAGCAGGAGGAGGAAGAAGAAGGAGAAGAGCTTGCTTGTTTTCTTGCAGACATTTCATTACCCAACTAGGTAACATCATCAGTGTTAGGGATGACGTGATAACGCTAGCACTGATGACGTTATCTAGTTGGGTAATGAAATATCTGCAAGAAAACAAGCCAGCTCACAGAGCACCAAGGAACCCACATTCTCCTCCTCCTCCTCCTCCTCCTCCTCCTTCTCCTCCCTCCTCCACTGTTCTCCATTCCACAAACCCTCCTCCCTTCTAGCACTGATATTGTTACCTAGTTGGGTAATAAAATATCTGCAAGAAAGCCAGCCAGCTCAGAGAACACCAAGGGGATGCCTCACTTCAATCCTGAGCTACAAATACTCTCCTTTATTGGTAAATCACTCTGAATCCTGATAATTAAGGTACTAAAATTTCTGATCTGCTTTGCTTCATGTTTCTTTTGCATAACTAAGGTGAGCTGTGGAGGGTCAGCTGCCTATCTTAACGTTGTCGGGTTTCTCATCTCCCATCCCTTGTGTAGATCAAGTGCGCAATAGTTACTACATTGGAGCAGATGGCTCTCTCCGCCTGATGTTGGCTAATGGCATGGAGGTAGCTCTCCAGACTGAGCCCCATCTCCTGGCAGGTACCGTAAACCCCACCGTGGGTAAGAGGAACGTGACCCTGCCCATCGACAATGGTCTCAACCTGGTAGAGTGGAGACAACGGAAAGAACAATCCAGAGGCCAGATCACCGTGTTCGGACGCAGGCTGAGGGTAAGCAGGCCCTTCCCAGTGAGAACTGGTGGTAATTGAAATTCTTCTGGTCACTGAGGTGGAAAGGGTTACTATATTTTTCAGAGTATAAGACACTCCAAAGTATAAGACACACCTAGCTTTTGGGGAAGGAAAACAAGGGGGGGAAATTCTACCTCTGCCTCCCAGCAATTTGCTTCCTTGCAACAAACAGCCTATTTCAGCTTCAGCACAGCCTGATCAGTACAAGCAGCTGATTGTTGGTTGGATCAGCCTCTTGACGATCAGCTGTTTCAAGCTACAGTGATCACCGTCTATTGCTGCCTCCCTGTGCCTAATTTTTGGCCTCCACATCCCATTTTCAGCCTCCGCACGCCCCATTTTTGGCCTCTGCGCATCCATCTTGATCCTGTTCCAGGCAGCGGGCATCAAAATGGGTAGAAAATGGGACGTGTGGAGGCTAAAAATGGAGCACACAGAGGAGGCAATAGGCAATGGCAATCCCTGCAGCCTGAAACAGCTGATCGCCGGGAGGCCAATCCAACCGACAATCAGCTGCTTGTGCTAAATCAGGCTGTGCTGAAGTTAAAACAGGCTGTTTGCTGCAAGGAGGCAAATTGCTGGGAGGCAGAGGCCAAAGGGTGGAGGCCAGCGGGTGGGCAGGGTTTCGGCAACATTCGCTGTATAAGACGCACAGACATTTCCACCCACTTTTGGGGGTGGAAAAAGTGTGTTTTATGCTCAAAAAAATACGGTAAATCACTTCCAGGTATTGCCTGAAAGGGATATGCGAGATGAGGTGAATTGTGCAATGGTTTTCCTTTGTAGCAGGAAGGGACAACTTTTAAAAATTACAGCATGTGTGTGTGGGAAAATGAAACTTTGATTTTGGGTTTTACTGATTAGATCGGTTTGTTGTTATAGAAATGGCTAGTTTAAACTATTACGTCAAAAGTAAAAACTTGAGGTTAGATGTTGATGCCTTATTCTACTGCACCAAGGTCAATGCCTTTTTTTTCTTTTCCTCCTTCTTTTGCTGACTTTGCCCTTCCCTGTTTTTCCTATTTGCTTCTGTATTTTTTCTATGTTATAACATAAACTGATAAAACTGTTAAATGTGAAAGAACCAAGATATGATGATGCACAGCTTAAAATACTTAGCCAAATCCCAGGATAAGGATTTTCAAATCTTTCCTTCTTTTTCTTGCATAAGAGTGTCTATGGAGATTCTCAGCCATCCAGGTCATGGTTGTCCCAAAAGTGCTTCTTTTTTTCAAGAGACAACTGGACTTTCTTGGTTTTTCCTTCAAGATGTCTCGCTTCTCATCCAAGAAGCTTCTTCAGCTCTGACTGGATGGTGGGGAATGGACAGATTTATATTCTGGTTATTTGCATCTGGTTATTTGCATCCTTTTAGAGAGTTGTTGAGGCCACTTGGAGATTTATATGTGTCCTCAGGGTCACCTGAGTAGTGCAAATGGATGTGGAGCCCTCTTGGCTGCAGGATGAGAGACACTGAAATCATCCTGCAACCAAGAAGGCTTCACACCCATTTGCACCACTCAGAGTGACCCCGAAGACACAGATAAACCTCCAAGCCGCCTCAGCGACTCCCTAAAAGACTGCAAATGACCAGCCTTCTTGGCGCTGTTGAAATGAGCAACAGCAAACTGTTGCAAGGATATAAATCCTTCCGTTCCCCACCATTCAGTCAGAGCTGAAGAAGCTTCTTGGATGAGAATCGAAACGTCTTCAAAGAAAAAACAGAAAGTCCAGTTGCCTCTTGAAAAAGCACCTTTGGGATCTCATGTAAGAGTTTTTTGCAAATATGCAAAACCCCTTTTTGCCATTTGCCCAGGGAAAACCAAAGAGGTTGTTGTTCTGACCGGTAGTTAATTATCCCCATCTTACTAAAGCTTTCTGTCGTTGTCCGAATTCTTATCCCTACATAGGTTCATAACCGAAATTTGTTGTCCCTTGACTTTGACCGCGTGACACGAACTGAGAAGATTTACGACGACCATCGGAAATTCACCCTGCGCATTCTCTACGACCAGGCGGGACGGCCTACGCTCTGGTCTCCTAGCAGTCGTCTGAATGGAGTGAACGTCACCTATTCCTCCGGGGGACATATAGCCGGGATCCAAAGGGGTACTATGTCCGAAAGAATGGAATACGACCAAGCAGGCAGAATTACATCCAGAATGTTTGCAGATGGCAAATCTTGGACCTTCACATATTTAGAGAAGGTGAGCACCGTTAGGAAAGAGGGGTCACTAAAGTTTTAGTTTAGTTTAGTTCATTGTCATTGCACCTCATACAACGAAATTAAATGCCATTGTGAGATTTAAAAACGTTCCAAAATTTATACTCACTAATTCGACAGACAATTCTGATGTAAAAATAAAGAAAGTTTATTTACTTAAAGGAATAAAGGAAGGCCCTCACATCCTTTCCCAAAATAAATTCAGAACATGAAGCGCAAAATCCCATATTCAAGCAACAGATTTATACCCGCAACACAATGCACTCCATGCCTAAGAAGCCCTTCCAACACCCCCTTATTAGGTAAAGGGTCGACATGACATTTTCTTCTATGCAATGGATGTCTTATCTTGTTTTGCTTCTGGACTTCACCTTGGACGGATATCCCTACATATCTACTTGTTGCCTGGCCCTGGGCTGATGTTCCTGTTTCCCAAGACAATTGTAACAAGCCACCACATACTTTTAACTGAATATACTTTGGGGTTTTAGGGTGTGAGTTTTAATATGTAACAAAAGGAATATTCTAGCTTAACAATACATAAAACACTATTATAAAAGAGTAACTTCTTATACTTTTCCTTCACCATCTTCAGTGTACATCATACACAACAAAACTATAAAAATAAAATACAAACACACATCCTTCACATTCTATACAATTGAATGGAAAACCCCTGATACTGCATTAATATTGCACTATACAGTAGAATTCAATAGAGCTACTGCCCTGGGATAGAAGCTGTTTTTCAGCCTGCTTGTCCTTGTTTGTATTGTCCTGTACTGTCTGCCAGATGGTAATAGTTCTAAAAAAAGGGGGCCCAGGATGAGATGGATCTTTGAGAATGTTTTGAACTTACTTAAGGCAGCGGGAGTTATAAAGCTCTTCCAAAGAGGGGAGAGGACAACCAATGATCTTCTGGGCAATGACATTAACCCTCTGGAGTGCTGTTCTATCTGCCCTTGTGAAATCGGAAAATCGTGCACAGGTGCAGGAAGTTAAGATACTCTCCGTGATGCAGCAGTAGAAGGTCATCAGCAATTTTTCATTCAGTTGTTGTTTTCTGAGAAGCCTCAGGTAGTATCATCTCTGCTGGGCCCTTTTGACCAGTGGTGCAATATGAGCCCTCCAGGTCAGGTCCTTTTTTATGGTAACACCCAGAAACTTAAAACTGGCCACTTGCTCCACTCTCTTTAGCCAACTGAAGCTTTGTGAGTCACCCTCTCTGCCTCTTTGAATGGCATTTATCCGTGACTGTTCAAAGTTACAGCGGAACAAACAAAAGCGACTTACGATCATTTTTCACATTTACAACTGTTATAGCGTTCCTGGGGTCACGGGATCAACATTCAGAGGCTTTGGGCAACTGGCTTGTATTTTTGATGGTTGGAGTGTCCCAGGGTCACATGATCAACTTTTGCGACCTTCGGGCAAGCAAACTCAAAGGGGAAGCCACTTAATTGGGTTACTAACTGAAAACAGCTGCGGTGATCCATTGAACAACTGTGGGAGGAAAGGTCGTAAAATGGGACAAAACACATTCAACCACTATCTTGCTTAGCATTGGAAGTTTTAGGCTCAGCTGCGGTTGTAAGTCAAAGACCAGCTGTATGTACTCCCTCTCCTTCTTGTAATGTGACATCTCTTTTGTTTGTAGCATGTGTTAGAAATTACCTGCATTAAGGATGGTCATGTGACCAACCTGTTTTCTAACTTACAATCATAAAGGCAGGCTCCATTACACTCCTAAACTCACATTCTCATGGTCTTTAATTGGCCGAAATGAAGCGCCCACTGTAGGGCAAGCATTTTTGAATCAAAGTACCTCCAATGGGCTAACTTAGATTACGTACATAACTTTGAATGTGGTCCAAAACTCCTCAGGGAATGAAATTTGGCTGTTTCAATATTGCTGGGCTACTGCTGTGGCAATTACATGAAGTTCTGTTTTCAACTTTCTGTGACAGTTTCCAAGCCAGTTTATCAATCCCTTGCTCTCTCCCCCAATCAGCAGCAGCCACTTACCTGCCTGCTGGAAAAGGGAGGGAAGGAAGGAAGGAAATATATGTGGGAGGGAAGGTTAGATCAGGAGGGAGGGAATTTCATTTGCATTCTTTTAGAGAGTCTTTGAGGCCACTTGGAGGTTTATCTGTGTCCTCAGGGTCACCTGAATAGTAGGGTCACCTCAACAGTGAAAGGACACAGGGCAGAAAACATCCTGCAGCCAAGAAGGCTCCACACCCATCTGCACTACTCAGATGACCCTGAGGATACAGACAAACCTCCAAGTGGCCTCAACGACCCTCTAAAAGGATGCAAATGACCAGCAATCTGCAAGGAACATAAATCCTTGCATTCCCCACCATTCAGTCAGAGCTGAAGAAGCTTCTTGGATGAGAAGCAAAATATGTTCAAACCAAAACCAGAAAGGCCAGTTGCCTCTTGAAAAAAGCACTTTTGGGACTTGAAACTTCTTGTTCTCTGTGGCAACTTTTCAACCTCAAGAAGTTTCAAGTAACTTTGGACAACATTGGTCAAAGCAAAAACAATCCACTTTCTGTATCCCACTACAGAACATAACCATAATAATAACATTGACAAAATGTTCTGCATATGACTTATTTTTCTCTTCTGATTACAGTCCATGGTCCTGCTTCTTCACAGTCAACGGCAGTACATTTTTGAATTCGATAAGAACGATCGCTTGTCGTCAGTTACGATGCCCAATGTAGCTCGGCAGACCCTGGAGACACTTCGATCAATTGGCTATTACAGGAATATCTACAGGCCTCCAGAAGGCAATGCCATGGTGGTGGAAGACTTCAATGAGGAATGGCAACTCCTTCACACCTATTACCTGGGGACCGGAAGACGGGTCATCTACAAGTACGGCAAGCTGTCCAAACTGGCAGAGATGCTTTATGACACCACCAAGATCAGCTTCAGCTATGATGAGACTGCAGGCATGTTGAAGACCATCAACCTGCAGAATGAAGGGTTCACCTGTACGATCAGGTACCGCCAGATCGGGCCGCTCATTGACCGCCAAATTTTCCGTTTCACGGAAGAAGGCATGGTAAATGCCCGTTTCGATTACAACTACGACAACAGCTTCCGGGTGACCAGCATGCAAGCCGTGATCAACGAAACCCCATTGCCTATTGACCTCTACCGTTATGATGACGTGTCAGGAAAAACCGAGCAATTTGGCAAATTTGGGGTGATCTATTACGACATTAACCAGATCATCACCACGGCGGTCATGACCCACACAAAGCATTTTGATGCGTACGGCAGGATGAAGGAAGTTCAGTACGAAATATTCAGGTCCCTCATGTATTGGATGACGGTGCAGTATGACAACATGGGGAGAGTGGTGAAAAAGGAATTGAAGGTGGGCCCTTACGCCAACACCACAAGGTACTCGTACGAATACGATGCCGATGGCCAGTTGCAGACAGTGTCCATTAATGACAAACCGCTCTGGAGATATAGTTATGACCTCAATGGGAATCTCCATTTGTTGAGTCCCGGCAACAGCGCCCGGCTGACACCACTGAGGTACGACCTCAGGGACCGGATTACAAGACTGGGTGACGTGCAGTACAAGATGGACGAAGATGGCTTCTTGAGGCAACGGGGGAACGACATTTTTGAGTACAACTCCGCAGGGCTTCTCATCAAGGCCTACAACAAAGGCAACAAATGGAGTGTGAAGTACCATTATGACGGGCTTGGAAGGAGAATCTCCAGCAAAACCACCCACGGTCATCATCTGCAGTTCTTCTATGCGGACCTCACCAACCCCACCAAGGTCACCCACCTGTACAACCATTCCAGCTCCGAGATCACCTCTCTCTATTACGACCTTCAGGGTCACCTCTTTGCCATGGAGGTGAGCAGTGGAGATGAATTCTACATCGCTTGCGACAACATTGGGACGCCCTTGGCGGTCTTCAGCGGAACGGGCCTCATGATCAAGCAGATCCTTTACACGGCTTACGGAGAGATCTACATGGATACCAACCCAAACTTCCAAATTATCATTGGTTACCACGGAGGCCTATATGATCCCCTCACCAAACTCATACACATGGGGAAGAGAGACTACGATGTTCTAGCCGGCCGGTGGACCAGTCCGAACCACGGCATTTGGAAACGTCTCAGCCACAGCAACATCATGCCGTTCAACCTCTACATGTTCAAAAACAACAATCCAATCAGTAACGCCCAGGATATAAAATGCTACATGACAGGTAAAAATCCATCTTCATCTCAGGAGTTAGCTGCCCAGGGTAGAACTGGGACTTTGGCGGGAAACGTGTGGGGTTTGCCATGATGCCTTGGACCTCATCCACAGAATGGATGCCATCGGTTACTGATAAGGTGCATAGAGGCTTTCTATGCATAGCATCTTCCATTTAAAGTTCTGAGAACTTTCAAGACAGTTCAGTGTGGTAGTTTAGGTGCTGGCCTAGAAGTCAGGAGAAGGTGAGTTCTTGTCCCACCATAGGGATGAAAGCCAGCTGGATGACTTTGGCCCAATCACCAGGAGAGGGTGAGTTCCAGTCCCACCTTAGGCATGAAAGCCAGCTGGGTGACTTTGGGCCAATGACTAGGAGATGGTGAGTTCTAGTTCTACCCTAGGTATGAAGGCCCTCATACCTATACATCGCATCTTCCATTTAAAGTTCTGAGAACTTTCGAGACAGTTCAGTGTGGTAGTTTAGGTGCTGGCCTAGAAATCAGGAAAAGGTGAGTTCTTGTCCCGCCATAGGGATGAAAGCCAGCTGGATGACTTTGACCAATCACCAGGAGAGAGTGAGTTCTAGTCCCTCCTTAGGCCTGAAACCAGGCTGGGCGACTTCTTCACACTTTCTCTCAGCCCAACCCATCTTACAGGGTTCTTGTTGTGGGGGAATAAAATAAGAGGAATTATTATCACTGCCTTTGAGTTACTTATAAAAAAATAATACACACAAGATCAAAATATCATAAATAAATAAAAGCTTTAGGAAATTTCTCTGATACCTTTTCGCCTCGGATACTGGAGACTCTCCAGTGAGAACAAACCCTGCCTGCTCGTGAAGAACAAATACTCGGGATTTAACAAATAACTCTGATTTTAAACTGCCCAAGCGGTCTCATAATTTCCTTGCTTGGACTCTGTGGATTAAAGGGCGATTAATGCCCTTCTAATTTTTTTTGTCAGTTGTGCAGGGGGAATATTACTGTGGGCCTCAGCTGGCACCCAGATCCTAAACTGCTTTGAAATAAAACTGCATGAAAGAGGCTAAATCCTTTCTAATCCTGACCTTTCCATCAAGTCCTTTTTAAAAATAACAATGCAGTGAAATGTTAATTCATCCATAAGAATTGCTGTTTTAAAGGGCAGTGGGGAAACAAAACAAAACAACTGTTGCAAATAAGCCAGAGGGAGAGACTGACCAAGGAAATGAAGACCCACGGAAGCTGCAGTAATTATTTGGGAATAAATTATTTGGGAATGGGTGTAATTCTCCCCTCCGGATGCCGTTAGAAAGCCTTGCATGCCAAAACAACTACAGGTAGTCCTTGACTTACAGCAGTTCACTTAGTTGACCGTTCAAGAGTTACAACGGCACCGAAAAAAGTGACTTACAACCATGCTTCACACTTACGGCCTTTGCAGCCTCCCCCTGGTCACGTGATTTACATCCAGAGGCTCACCTTTATGATGGTTGCAACGTCCCGGAATCACACGATCCCCTTTTGCGACAGGGGAAGCCAGATTCACTAAACAACCGTGTGACTTAATTTAACTGCAGTGGTTCACTTAACAAATGAGGTGAAGAAAGTCACGAAATGGAGCACGCTCGCTTTAACAAATGCCTCACTTAGCAACGTAAATGTTGGTCTCCTTTGTGGTCATACGTTGAGGACTATCTGTAGACACAAAGATAGTTTTTGTGATGACATGGGACATGACACAAAAATAACAAAGTCACAAAAGTAGAATAAATTCTCTTTAATGCCTCCAACTTGGCCCCCAATGTCCAATTATCCTCGGCTGAATAACAAACTCTTCAAAAAACAGTCTACAAAGGGCAGAAATGCAGTCAGAACCCTAAGTAAAGATAATTAGAAATTTAAAAACTCAACACAAACTTTACTGAAGTAATTAATATGGCAGGCCAGGATGATAAATTGCAGACTTTCAAAGGATAACGCAGCAACCAAAGTTTGGAGGGCGCCAAAACCCAGATAAGCCTCAACCAAGATAATGCACACTTTGCTTCCAGCAAGAAACCGTGTGCAAACGCCCCTCTTATATCCTGTTCTCCCAGCTGCAACCAATGAAAGGGATCAGGGCCTTTTTCTCTCTCGCAAGCCACATTGCTCCCTTCTCCGTTCCTCCCTGCTTGCCCTCGGATGAAGAGGGGAGGGTCCTGGGTCTTCCTCTGAATGCCCAGTCGGACTGTACCCTTCCCCCGTTTCCTCCACAGCCATCGGAGCCACACTCCCACTCCCTGTCAGCTGCTCAATCTCCCCTTCAGAATCAGACTCCAACAAGGATGTGACAGATTTTTCCCCTCTTGTGCCATCGCTCTGCTAAACACCTCATTCCCACAACCCTACCTTGTGCCTAAATACATTCACCCATGTAGTAGGGCTATATTGCTATTATCCTTCTCATCTTTCCTACTACTTTCTCCTATTGGTAGCTTTTGATTTATCCCTTGTTTGCATCTTATGATCTACCATATCACTTGGCTGTTGGTATGCACATGGAGAGCTTCTGCGCCAGGGACAAATTCCTTGCATGTCCAATCACACTTTGCCAATAAAGAATATTCCAGTTCCAACGTTAAATATGAAGAACAGAGCCAAAACAGACAGAATGGAGTGATTCAGAAATCATTTTGGTGTGCTGCGTATTTGGATCACAAACACATCGGGTATTCCAACAGTTGATATTTAAAACATTACCTTCTCATGCCCAGCTCAATTCTGATACCTTAAAGTTAGGCTTAGCCATTCTAGCTTTAAATTAGTATTTTTCCTGTTCTTTAAAAATGTTCTTCAGAATAGTTCTGCAGAAAAAAACTGTTAGAATAAAATAGAATAACAGAGTTGGAAGGGACCTTGGAGGTCTCCTAGTCCAACCCCCTGCTCAGGCAGGAAATGTCAGACAAATGGTTGTCCAATTTCTTCTTTAAAACTTACAGTGATAGAGCATTTACAACTTCTGGAGGCAAGTTGTTCCACTGGTTAATTGTTCTCCCTTTCAGGAAATTTCTCCTTAGTTCTAAGTTGCTTCTCTCCTTGATTAGTTTCCACCTATTGCTTCTTGTCCTGCCCTCAGGTGCTTTGGAGAATAGCTTGACTGTTCAGAGTTTTACAGCATTAATTCAGCACCAGAGAAATAAACACAGATGGCTGATGCTTTATTTAACGTCTTTATAAACATATGAAACTTTTTTTTTTACAAACCAATTGTAGATTTCTCCAACGTGGAGCAAACTCATACAGAAGTAGACATGTTACAAGTGCACAGCTTCAGCAGTAACTTCAGCAGCTCAGCAACAGTTTCACTTTAGTTCAGCAAGCAAGCAGAGGAGAGAAGAAGTTTCACTTCAATAGACAAACTCAGAGCTTCACATAGCTGCAGAGTCGCAGAGCTTAATATAGAGCCACATTTAGACTACTTCTAGTTTCAGTTTCCAAACAGTTTCCATTGGCTGACTTAGTTGCCATGCCTATTCATTGGCTGACCTTGTTACCATGCTCTATTCCAGTTCAGGAATATCCTCTGACATTGACCCCCCTCCCTTATCTGTGGCAGCCCCTCAAATACTGGAACACTGATCTCATGTTACCCCTCATTCTTCTTTTCATCAGACTAGACATACCCAGTTCCAGCAACTGTTCTTCATACGTTTCAGCCTCCTCTTTGTTGCTCTTCTTTGCACTTTCTAGAGTCTCAATATCTTTTTTTTTTTTTTTTNTCTCAATATTTTTTTTTTTTTTTTGCATAATGGCAACCAAAACTGGATGCAGCATTCCAGGTGTGGCCTTAACAAGACCTTATGAAGTGGTATTAACATTTCACGTGATCTTGATTCTATCCCTCTGTTAATGCAGCCTAAGATTGTGTTGGCTTTTTTGGCAGCTGCTGCCCACGGCTGGCTCATATTTCAGTGATTGTCCGCTAGGACTTCAAGATCCTTCTCACAGTTACTACTATTGAGTCAAGTACCGTTTATATTGCACCTGTATGTAACCTTTTGGCTAGCATGTAACGTTCTGGTTTTTCTCGTCCTATTCCAGATGTCAACAGCTGGCTGCTTACCTTTGGTTTCCAACTGCACAACGTTATCCCTGGCTATCCTAAACCTGACATGAATGCTATGGAGTCATCGTACGAGCTCACCCACACCCAGCTGAAAACCCAGGAATGGGACAATAGCAAGGTAACTAGTATGACTTTTCAGGCACCCCCCAGCTTCTTCGGCTTCCAAAACGACCCACTTTTGAATGGTCGCTACTTTATCCCAGAGGAAACTTTCATCAGGAAGTGGAAAACATGTACAGATAGTCCTTGACTTACAATCATTTGCTTCAATGACCGTTCAAAGTTACAATGGCGCTGAAAAAAAGTGACTTAGGTGTCAACTCATAAAATATTTCTTTGGTCTAGTTAGAGTTGCCAACAGAAAGGGAGGGGGGAAAGGGGTTTTGAAAGAGCAGTGCAGCAGCTTGCAAACCAAAAGTGCATTCCATAAATGTTTTCAAAGATAGTAACTAGGTGACGGAAGTTTCTGCCTTGCAAAATTCTAACTGGTGAGCCTGGTTGATGACTCTGGGCTATGGATGTGTCCCATTGGAGAATATGAATTACGATGCACCCAGGGGGTGGGGGAAAACCAGGGTCAAGGGTAACAATGAATTATGTGCCCCAGAGTCCACTACACCCAGGCAGTGCTGTCATGTTAACTCCCAATAAATCCTTTGGAAGTTTAGCTCAAGACTCATGTTTTAATTGAGTGGGTAACTGCCGAAATCCTAACATTAGGGCTATTTTTCACATTTCCAACCTTTGCAGCATTCCCATGGACACATAATCCTAATTCAGGTGGTTGGCAACTGATTCATATTTACGATGGTTGCAGTGTCCCAGAATTATGTGATCCCCTCTTGCGACCTTCTGACGAGCAAAGTCAACGGGAAATCCAAATTCACTCATCAACTGTGTTACTAACGTAACAACTGTGATGATTCACTTAACTGTGGCCAGAAAGGTCAAAAAATGAGGCAAAACATAACAAGCAACTTTCTTGCTAAGCAACAGAAACTTTGGACTCTGTTATGGACCACCTGTAGTCTTTCTGATGTTCTGCTACTCTTCTACTGGTAGTCCTCAACTTAAGACTGGTCGCTTAGCGACTATTTAAAGTTACAACAGAATGTAAAAAAAAAAAGAGCTACTTACAACCCAGATTCAAAATCCCAATGGTGCCCAATTTTCCCATTTGCAGGAGTACCCTCGGCCACTTTGCAACCAGCTCTCATCTGTAGCCATTTGCAGCATCCTGTGTTCATGCGACCATGATTTATAATCGGTTCCTTGCAAGAGGAAGCAAGAAGCATTTATCTCTGTGTTCAGGCAAAAAGCTCTCCTTGCAGAAATAGAAATGGAAAAATGCAAAATAGTAGAGTTCAAAGGAGCCTTGGAGGGCTTCTAGTCGAACCCCTGATCAAGCAGAAAATCCTATACCATTTCAGACAAATGGTTGTTTAATCTCTTCTTTAAAACTTCCACTGTTGGAGCACCCACAACTTTTTAGAGGCTAATGGTTAATTGTTCTCATCATTAGCAAATTTCTCCTTAACTCCAGGTTGGATCTCTCCTTGATTTGTTTCCATCCGTTGCTTCTTGTCGTGCCTTCAGGTGCCTTGGAGAATAGCTTGACTCCCTCTTCTTTGTGGCAGCCCCTCAAATATTAGAACACTGCTATCATAATTCTTTTTATTAGACTAGACATACCCGTTTCCTGAAACCGTTCTTTGTATGTTTTAGCCTCCGGACCAAATTTAAAACCAGGCTACACAATAATACCTCTAGGTTGAAGATTTTGTTATTGAGACTTTGGAAAAAGTTCAGAGAAGAGCAACTAAGATGATTAAAGGCCTGGAAACTAAAACATATGAAGAACGGTTGGAGAATTTAGGTCCAGCTAGTCTCGAGAAAAGAAGGACCAGGGGAGACATGATAGCAGTATTCAAGTATTTGAGGGACTGCCACAAAGAAGAGAGGGTCAAATTGTACTCTAAAGCTCCTGAAGGCTGAACAAGAAAGAAAGGGATAGAAACCAATCAAGGAGAGAAGCAACCTAGAATTAAGGAGAAATTTCCTGACAGTTAGATCAATTAGTCAGTGGAACAACTTGCCTCCAGAAGTTGTGGATGCTCCATCACTGGAGGTTTTTAAGAAGAGATTGGATGACCATTTGTCTGGAATGGTATTGGCTCTCCTGCTTGAGCACGGGGTTGGACTAGAAGACCTCCAAGGTCCCTTCCAGCTCTATTCTGCTTCAGACAATGGGTTCCCATAGCCCACACCACATTTGCTTTAACAAACACTGCAATAAAGGTCTTAAAATCAGGCACAATCCTATATTGATCCACTTAATGACTGGCATAAATTACGACCGTTGTTCCAGGCTCAAATATGTTGTAACTGAAGGACTGCCTGTACAGCAGCTTTTTTCAAAACTTGACATTGTTAAGATATCCGGATTCCAACTCCTCAAATTCCAGCATGGGAGTTGAAGTCCACACATCTTAAAATTTGCCATGTTTGAAAAACCTCGCTCTCTAGCACGAAAAATTTTGGCCTTTATCAGGTAAACACGATCTCCCCTCTAATATTTCCTGTTTTGTTTTGTTTTTCCCTTCCTTCCTTCCTTCCTTCCTTCCTTTGGGGAAAGGAAAGATGAAGCAGCCCGGGGAACAAATTTCAAAGGCGAGATCATCTATCTCTTCTTTGAACTCTGCCTAATCTGTTTGTGTCCCTTTTAAAAAACAAAAACATTTGCAGCCCCAGAGCCCGGAAGTTTCTTTTTTATCTTTCTGAGGAGAAATCAACTCTTCCCCCCATGCATTACTTTATTATTGAAAAGGCTGTATTCAAGGTCATTCTTTCTTCAAATTAAGCGGCTTTCCAAAGACCCAGGACTTATTTTGAGATAACAAAGAGGTTTTGTTTTGTTTTTAATTACAATTCCAGTGATATGCATGATAACATTTCATTGTGGCTGGCAAATATCCTGAGCTACAGGGCTAAAATTGCCTTACAAATGGCACAACTCTGAATTTTGGAGAAACTCCCCATTATTTAAGAACAATCAACCCATGGAACTGAAGGTGCCCTAAAAGAAGAGATTGGACTGCCATTTGTCAGAAATGGTGTAGGGTCTCCTGCTTGGGCGGGGGGTTGGACTAGATGATCTGTAAGGTCCCTTCCAACTCTGATTATCTGTTATCTGTTATTTTGGCCCAAATGACAGGCAGTCCTCAACGGCGGCAATTGGGACCAGAATTTTCATTGCTGAGCAACGCCACTGTTAAATGACTCGGCCCTGATTTTACCACTGCCATTGTTAAGTGAATCACACAGTCATTAAGGGAATCAGGCCTTCCTTATTGACTTTGATTGTCAGAAGTTGGCTGGGAAGGTCACCCAATAGTGCTCACAAAACCCCATTAATATATACTGGTTGCCAAGTGACCAAATTTTGATCACATGACTGAGAATGTTGTGGTGGTTGTAAGACGAGGACTGGTTGTAAGTCTTTTTTTTAGTGCTTTTGTTTCTTTGAACAGTCACTGAAGAAATGTTGTAAGACAGAGGGCTGTTTGTTAGTAATTTGTGAGGGCTTTATGATCATCTAAGCAAGACCCTTCTTAAGGGAGATTTGCTCCATTTTATGTCCTTCCTTGCCACGGTTGTTAAAGTGAATCCGGCTTCCCCATTGACTTCGCTTGTCTGAAGGTCGCAAAAGTTGATCATGTGAACATCCCCCCCTCCCGGGACTCTGCCACTGTCATAAGTATGAACCAGTTGCCAAGCGTCTGAATTTTGATCATGCAGATGCAGTAAGTATGAAAAATTGGTCATAAGTCACTTTTTTTCAGTGCTGTTGTAACTTTAAACAGTCATTAAATGAATGTTTGTAAGTCAAGCACTACCCTGTATAATTGGCTCACTTAAAGACCACTACATTCATTTAATGACTGTGGTATTTGCTTAACAACTGCCGTGAAAAGTTAACAAAATCAAGCACAGTCACGTGGTTCCCCTGCTAAAAGACATCCCCCCAGCTTACAACAATAATAACAATAGCCTTTAGATTATATACCGCTTCCCAGTGCTTTACAGCCATCTCTAAGCAGTTCACAGAATCAGCCTCTTTTCCCCCACAATCTGGGTCCTCATTTTACCCCCCTCAGAAGGATGGAAGGCTGAGTCAACTTTGAGCTGGTCAGGATCGAACTGCAAAATTTCAGGCAGCCAGCAGTCAGCAGAAGTAGCCTGCAGTACTGCACTTTCACCACTGCGCCACCATGGCTCTAATTCCGGTTGTAAGTTCAGGGCCCACCTGTAGATGTTGCCATACATCCCTCTTGTGCCTAACACGAGTTCCTCTCTTTTCAATCTCCCTTCCTGCCCACCTTCAGTCGATCTTAGGGGTGCAGTGCGAAGTCCAGAAACAGCTGAAGGCCTTTGTCACGTTGGAGAGCTTCGAACAGATCTACACGTCGAGCATCGCTGGGTGCCAGGAAATCCAGGAGAACCGCCATTTTGCCTCGGGAGACTCCATCATCGGCAAGGGGGTCAAGTTTGCCATGAAAGATGGCCGGGTGGCCACTGATATCATCAGCGCAGCGAATGAGGACGGGCGGCGAGTCGCCGCCATCCTCAACAATGCCTATTATCTGGAGAACTTGCACTTCACCGTTGACGGCATAGACACCCACTACTTCGTCAAGCCGGGGCCGTCGGAGAGCGACTTGTCCATCCTCGGCCTCAGCGGCGGGCGGCGGACCTTGGAGAATGGTGTGAATGTCACCGTCTCCCAAATCAATGCCGTGCTCAGCGGGAGGACTAGACGCTACACGGACATCTCGCTCCAGTTTGGAGCCCTGTGCCTCAACACCCGATACGGGACCACGTTGGACGAGGAGAAGACACGCATCTTGGAACTGGCCAGGCAACGGGCCGTGGCCCACGCCTGGGTCCGGGAGCAACAGAGACTGCAGGACGGTGAGGAGGGTAGCCGCTCCTGGACAGAGGGGGAGAAGCAGCAACTGCTGAACACGGGACTCGTTCAGGGGTATGACGGCTACTTCGTCATCTCCGCCGAACAATACCCAGAACTGTCCGACAACAATATCCATTTTATGCGACAGAGCGAGATGGGGAGAAGGTGACAGAGGAGGGGATGATGCATTAACTTCTTGCCAAGACAGCTGCTTGAGACTGTGACATCCTTGAGCCTTCTTTTTCTTTCTTTTCTTTTTTTTTTCTAAAGAAAAAAGAAAAACAACACACAAAAGAACTTTACGGAAAAACAGGCAAGGTGGAGGAAGAAAAACGGTGGCACCATAGCCTCAGGCAACATCCTTTATTTTAGATTTAATTTTTAATTTTAATATTTTTTTAAAGTGGCTTTCCCACCTTTGGCTGTTTTTTCATACCTTCCCCTCCCTTTCTCTGCTCCTATCCTGTCTTTCTCTTTTTTGGAAGTGTCATTTCGCCGTTGTGTGTGAGCCCTTTGTGCAAAAAATGCTGGAAGGTTGGGAAAGGCGTTGGTTTAAACCTCCTGATTTCTTTTCATTGGGTTTTCTTCATTGGGTTTCTTTTTTTTTAATGGGGTGAAAAAAAGAAGAAGAAAAAAAAAAGGGCCCCGTATTAGGTTTGAGTTAACCTTTCCTAGTGGGGGGAAATTATATGAGTTTATATATATATACAATACTATAATATAACATATATATTATATACATATATATATATAATACACATATATATATACATATTATAATTATATATATTATATATATATCATATTATAATTCCATATAATATATAATTATATATATATTTACTATATATATATATATATAATGATTTATGAGGATTTATGAGGAATGAAAACAGGAAGAAGGAGGCATCGCGAAGAAGAAAAATCCACAATTTTCCTGCGGCGGCTTGTGCGAAGAAACAAAGGGGAGGTTTACACACCTCTCCAGGTTGAAATGGCCTTTCAAACCTTTTATGAGCCTCACAACAAGACTTTTTGTTTTTTTAATAATTTCTTTCTGGATAACCCTGCTGCTTTGGGTTATTTCCCGCCGAAGGAGGCAACGGCTGCATCTTCAGACTTATGAGCTTCAATCCTTTCTCTTTTTAATTTTTATTTTAAATGGTGTCTTTTTTTTTTACTACAACGAGACTATTTTTGTTCACCGTTGTTTTCTGCTTGTTGCGTGACAAAGAGGACGTGTCTTTTTTTTGTTCATGTTGAAAAAGAACCCATAGCAGCTAATCAGAGCAGGGTGGGAAGGAAAAGACAATAAGAAAAAGAAGAAGAAAAAAAAAAAGGAAAAAAATGATACTATTGCTGCACATACTGTTAGATGGGAAGCACCAATGATGTATATTTGTCAACAGTAAACCCTCCTTAAATATATAGTATTTCTGTATACCAAGTGAAGCGTGTTTAACTTTTGAGGATGCCATCTCTTCTCCGACCATGGGGATTTTGTCTAGAGTTAGGGTCATCCTTAATGATGAAATCTCTCTTCCTCCTAATATATATACAATGGGTATATATATTTTTCAGAGCCAGGTTAAATACTGATGTGAGAGATACAGCAAGCGCCTCCTATTTGATTTGACTTTTTAAATTTTTATTTTAATGAAGCATCTTAGTCGATAAAGAGATGCTTCCTTGTTTCTCCATGGGCTGCTTCTACCAAAATGGTTTTCTCCGGTACTGGTATGGTTTTTAAGAAGGTTAGGGTTGGTAGCAGTAAGGAAATAGACAACTTGTCGAACAGTCTCCAACCTGACACCATGCTAAAATAAAACCAAAATATTTGGCTTGGAGGAATTTGATAACTCTGTCCAGTCCTACCTACATTGATTTTTCAACTACACAAACCAGATTCTCTACTTCCAACTACCAAAATCAAATTCTCTAAGCTTGCTTTCAAGAGTGTAGCTACAAGCGTCTATGACAATTTGCCATAGCCAACTCGCCACGGGACAATTTGCCATGGCCAATTCGCCATAGCAATTGCAACTCACTGCAGGACAAGAGTTATTCTGACCTAGGCTTCCCAAAATCACGAAGCAGACTCCTCATCCCGACAAAACTCCTTTTTATTAGGCTGATGTGAATTCCCATCATTCACATCCAGCAAAGTTCTGGCAAACAATCTTTCAAGAGGATTTACTATTACAGATCTTATCAGGCTGGAGAGTTGTCAGGCGGATAGCTTCCAAACGCCACACTAGCAGAAAATACTTGGCAAAGAGTCTCTGAGAGTCACAAACAAATCTTCACATTAATTAAATGAACTAATTGTCTCCTGCAAAACCCCACCCCCATTTGCTCCTCTTTATTATCTATTGGAGGGGCCATTCACCATCTACCTGTGCCTTTACTCCCAAGTCAACCTTTGTTCTTTAACTGCTCCCTTCTTCTGGCAGCTCTGTGCATACATACACTGGGAACAGGCTCCAGCTGTTCTTCTGCCCCACTGATCTCCAATTCCGAAGGCAGATAGCCTTGGCTCCATCTCTGCCTCCAACGCAGAGCCCTTGTCAGAGCCTTCTCCAAACTCCAGGACTGGCCCATGTTCCTCCCCAACCTCTTCACTGTCTAACTCTGCCGCCACCTCTGCTGGCCGCTGGCGAGCCACAACACCTAATATTAAAGAAAGGTGGGATAGAATCATTAAAGAAAGGATGCAAATGAAGAGACTGGATGAAATGTGAATGGCAGAAATTAAAATATTTGTTTAAGTTATTTTAAATAATTAAACAGCATTGTTAAATTGTCACGCGGCGAGTTGGCTGTGATGAGTTGGCCATGGCAAGTTGCCCCGTTTTGCACCTACAATTTTGGAGGAAGTTTTCTTGATTTAATATCATCTTGTAAAAAGTTCCAAAGGTGGGGGTTTTCCCCCGCAAAAGGCAATTAGACTTTCTTGTGGGTTGCTTTTTTTTTTTCTTTTGAAAAAGTTTTGCTTCTCATCCAAAAAACTTCTTCAGTTCTTCTTCAGAAGAAATTTCCTGGTTGTCCCAAAGATGCTTTTTTCCCAGGGGCAACTGGGTTTTCTCTGTTTCCTCAGAACTGAAGAAGCTTCTCTGATGAGAAGCGGAAACATTTTCAAAAGAAAAACAAAACAAAGAAGTCCAGTTGCCTAATTGAAAAAGCACCTTTTCAACCAGGACCTTGGATCATTGAAAACCTCCATCGACATCTTGCAAAACCAGACATAAATTTAGGACATTAGGAGCCAAGAACATCTTAGCTAAAGAAGGACAGGAATGTGCGGCCAGCTGCATTCTGTCCCATAATTTCAAAACTGTGGTGGCTTTGGTAGGTAGGCCTCAACTTATGGCCACAATTGAGCCCAAAATTTATTTTTGATGAGAGAGACATGACTTTTGCCCCATTTTACGACCTTTTCTCACCATGTTTGTTCAGCGAATCACTGCAGTTGTAAAATTAGCAACACTGCCATTAAGTGAATCTGGCTTGCCCCACTGACTTTGCTTGTCAGAAGGTCACAAAAGGGGATCGCATGACCCCTCTGGAACACTGCAATGGTCGTAAATGTGAGTCAGTTGTCAAGCATTCGAATGTAAGTCCCGTGATCACACGGGGCTGCTGCAATGGCCCTAAAGTGTGAAAAATGACCATAAGCAGGGGTGGGATTCTACCAGTTCGCACCTATTTGCTAGAACCGGTTGTTAACATTATAAGCAGTTCGGAGAACCGATTGTTAGAAGAAATTACAGGCCTAATCCTGTAAGGAAGGCAGGACGGAAACATTCTGGTGTTGCTTACAGAAACTGCCTCTCCATTATCCCTTATTACATTCTTGGTAGGACTAGACTTCCTGTCTCAGGAAGTCCTCTGGAGTTTTTTTTTTATCCTTCTTTGCTGGTACTTTGCTTGTGTGGAGTGACCATTCAAAGTTACAAAGGCACTGAAAAAAGTGATTTATGACCATTTTTCACACTTATGACTGTTGCAGCATCCCCACAGTCATGAGAGGCCAGGTGAGGAGATGCGTGTCTAATGTGAGTGATATTGAGATGGCCACACCCAGCCAATAACATGACCACCAAGCCATGTCCACCCGGTCACATGATCACCAAGCCATGCCCACCAACTAAGCCATGCCCACAGAAGCAGTTGTTAAAAAAATTGAATCCCACCCTTGGTCATAAGTCATTTTTTTCAGTGCTGTTGTAACTTCGAGCTGTTGCAGGTCGAGGACTGCCTGTGTGTACTGCCTCTTTGCAAAGAAATCTATTCCCGGGACTGCTGGAAATAGTGTTAACCCAGATGTGTCTGGATCAGTTGCTTTTGTGTATAAATTATTTTCACCCAACAGAAGAGATTTTCCAAAGGCTTCGATTTGATGGAGATAGGACTTACATCTGGAAATGAGTGGCAGTGGGTGAGCTGAAGGGCAAGCATGACAGACATGTTAAGCAGATCCTATCTTTTTTTTCTTTCCATCTCAACTTCATATTTTTACATCGTTTTTCACACATAACCTCTCCACCCGGACACTTAAAGCTTTCTGAATAGAACCGTGAGATTTCATATCATGAGATTAAAATCATTCCAGAGCTGCTTTCTATTTTAACAAATGCTGATTTCTTGATAGAGGTATCAAGGTGAACTGAATTTATAAATGAAAAATCTTACAATGTGAAGAAACATGTTCTTCCCGCACTAAAGGAGGATCTTATCCATCTAGGTTTTGGGGCTAAGTCCAAGAAAATTTGTGTTTTGAGTACGGCAAGAAGAAAGGTTACCCTGAGATAGCTTTTTATGAGTTTTTCTTGAAGCCAAAGCCATGCCATCACGGTGTGACTTCTTGTTTTCCCTTCTAAAAATGACATTTAGCCCATCTATAGGAAACCAGAGTGTTTGCTGATTGTTTCCAAATAGCTTGTTTTCAGATACATTTAATGTTTCAACCCTAGGTTAGGAAATGGAGAATTAAAAGGTTGGGAAATAGAGAATTAAAATCCAAAGCAGCAGGAGGGACATGTATATGTATGGTATTCAGCTCTGTTTGGGTATTTGGACATGCAGAAGCCTGATGATGACAGATGAGATTCTGCTGAAACGTCGCTACAACTTTAAAAGCACAACTATAATGACGTGGGAAAAGACCTGAACAAAGCTGAATGCCATACATATAAATACCTGCGAAAACTTCCTATCCCAGAATTGCCCGACCAGAAAATAATGCAAAATTTATTTCAAAAGAAGCAAAAGAGAAATGCAGTAGAAGCTTGCATTGAAATTTATAGCTTGGCTTCTTGCTCAAATGTTATCATGGATAAAAAGCAGGAGTTCTTATGCTTGGCACAATTAAAGTGGCTTAGCATAGTTTAGTGCTACTTCTGTGGCATACTCATTGTTCTTCCTACATACCTGGAACTCTTTCACAAGGGCATATCTGTTAAGGAACCAAAATAAACCCAGTTGTTACTTGCTTTTGTGTTCTAGAACACACAATATTTCTCCACTGGAATTGCCAAAACACATCACAATAGTGGCAGTTATCCACACTTCACTTCTTAGCATGTCTTGCAAAACAACAACAACAACAAAAGTGGAAACTAAATTCGTTAGAGTGATCCTCCCCAATCCTAGCTCCTTTGACTATTGGGATTGAGCTAATACTTGTAGGAGTTGCAAACGACAATTACATCAAACTCTAAGGTAGGGGTATCCAGCCTTGGCAAGTTTTAAGATTTGTGGACATCAACTTCCAGAATTATCCTGTCAACATGGCAGGCTGGAGAATTCTGGGAGTTAAAGTCCACAAGTCTGAAAAGTTGCCAAGGAGTCAGTTTAGGCAAAACTGCTACCGATCCTTTGAGGATTGTGTTTCTTCAGCAAAGATTTTGATTTGTATCACAAATCAATATAAATTCTTGGCATCTCTCTCCCTCAACAACCAATCCAATGTCACTTCTTCAGTTTGCCAATTTTGTGGCCACCATTCACCCATTTTTTTCCAGGTGGTGACAAGAACCTTGCTTTTAGGATCAAGCAATTCCCACCATCCTGATTTTGCCTCCAAGACAAGAAATAAATCAGTTTTCTCTTCTTTGTAAAGCCTCCACAGTCTTCACAAATCAGGAGTTGTTCCCAACGTGAGGGAAAAGTTGTGAAGAAAATTCCACCAAAAATTTGAATGTAGTTTTCTCTTGCAGCAAGTCCTGATTTGATGCTCCTGTATTGCTGAATATTTCAAACCAAAGAAATTATTCTAGTGACGCAGCACATAATTGTGCACACATGCACCATTAAAGTGTGTTTTCTAATATAGCATTAGCAGCACCTAATAAAATTGATGCATATGAGACCCTGCATAAAAAAAACCACTGGGTGATGTTTGAAACAGAACCATACAATTAGACGTTCCCATATAGTCCTCAACTTACGACTGAACTCAGAATTGATGTGGCTAAATGAGATATTTATAAAGTTTGTTCCACTTTACGACTTTCTTTGCCACAGTTCAATTAATAATAACTATTGTGAGGTAAATCTGGCTTCCCAATTGACTTGGCTTATCAGAAGGTCACAAAAGATTATCACATGGCCCATGAGACACTGCAACCGTCGTAAGTGTGAGTCGGTTGTCAAGCATCTTGAATGTAAATCACATGACCATGGCGATGCTGCAATGGTCATAAGTGTGAAAATGGTTGTAAGTTGTTTTTTTCAGTGCCCTCGTAACTGAATGGTCCCTAAACATGATTGTAGGTTGAAGAACCTGTATAAATCTATTATAATAAATGGGCGTGCTTTATTTGTGTCCTATCCAAAATAGCTCCAATCCCAAAAGCATTTTGAAAAAAAACTTAAAAAACAACGCTGACAAAAATTTTATTTGGAAAAGAAAAGAAAACTGACAAAAAAATCTAGCCCCAATTAGTGTAGGGCTTTGATAATGAATTTAATAAAATGGATTATCTACAGAAAAGAATCTCAATGAAGGTTAGTGAAGTTGAAAAAGGCTTCCCACCATCTTGAAGCATTTTTATAGATTCCACTTTGTTTCAAGATGGTTTGTGATCACCCGATCCAAATGGCAAATGAGAAGACTTCAATCCAGAATATCCATGGATGGACCGTCTGTCTGCTTGTCCCAAAGGCGCATTTTCAAGAGGTGACTGGACTTAGTTTGTTTTTCCTTGAAGAGGTTTCGCTTCTCACCCAAGAAGCTTCTTCAGTTCTGAAGAAGCAAAATGTCTTCAAGGGAAAAAACACCAAGAAAGTCCAGCGGCCTCTTGAGAAAACTCCGTTGGGACCACCATGGCCTGGATGACTGAAAATCTCCATAGACTTCCATCTGCATCTCACCCTAAAATCCCTCCTTGACTCTTTTATAAATGTGCCTCAAGAATATTAAATCAGCTGGGGATTATTATTTTCATAGTAGAAGGATCCATCCAGAATTTATCCTGAAATTTAAGATGATGACAATCCCACAACAATGTGTGTAACAACAATCTTCACAAACCTGTGAACTGACAATTAAAATATATGTGTGAGAATATATTTACACACACACACACATACACACATACACCAAGGAATGGAGGAAAGTTACGCTAACTGTTAGGACAGTATAATTGGATATTTTATCTGTGATAAACTTTAAAAAAAATATTTATATAAAGAGAAATACCTGCCCTCAGGCTGGTTGGAGAAGAAGACTTTCTGTCCAAATCGCAATTGCAATCCCAGCACTGACAAAACAAAATCTGTTCTTGTTATTGTATGTAAAATTTCCTAGAGATCTGGAACTGATCTTTTTCTTGAGAATTTTTTTCTCTTGACATTTTTGTGTTTCTAACACTGTATTCTTGACTGTAAATAAAACGACCTTGTAAATACATGCAGATGTAGATACCTTCTAGAAAACAAAAAAAATCAAAATGACAACAAAAAAAATTCAGAACAGAAGTGACCACGTGTAGCCTTCGGTGACAAATAAAAAAAATATTTTGTGTTTAAAAAGAAAGGAGTGGAAACAGTTTTTGACTGCACAGAGTTTGCTTTCACAGTTTTTAGATCCAGGTTCGGAGTTCAAACCAGCAGATAAAAGGTCAAATCTTTGCTTGAACAAAGGGTTGGACTAGAAGACCTCTGAGGTCCCTTTCAACTCTCATTCTGTTAAAAATCTATTCTGTTTAGAAGAGAAGAGAAGAGAATAAGAGAATAGAATAGAATTCTTTTATTGGCCAAGTGTGATTGGACACACAAGGAATTTGTCTTGGTGTAGATATTAGTATACATAAAAGAAAAGATACATTCGTCTGTTGAATCCAACTTGACTCCCAATGGCTTTGTGAACAAGGCCAAATAGTTTTCAGGTTAACAATGTGGAAATCTTTTTCTTCTCTCTCTAGGACAATTATTTAACTTTATACTTTAACCTACGACTGTGGGAATCCAGCTTTCCAAGAAAATATGGTCGGTTCCACCATTTTCAAAATGGGTCAGCTAGATAATGTTACTTAACATAGAAAGAACGGTTGCTGGAATTGGGCAGAATTGGGTTGCTAGAATTGGGTATATCCAGTTTAATGGAGAGAAGGATTAGGGGTGACATGATAGCAATATTCCAATATCTCAGGGGCTGCCACAAAGCAGAGGGAGTCAAGCTATTCTCCAAAGCACCTAAAGAGGCAGGAAAAAGCAACGGAGGGAAACTAATCAAAGAAAGACGCAATTTAGAACTAAGGAGAAATTTCCTGACAGTGAGAACAATTAACCAGTGGAACAACTTGCCTCTAGAAGTTGTGGGTGCTTCATCACTGGAGGTTTTTAAGAAGAGATTGGACAGTCATTTGTCTGGGATGGTACAAAGTTTCCTGCATGAGCACAGGGTTGGATTAGAAGACCAAAGTCCCTTCCAACTCCGCTCTTCTATTACTAACTTGACAGCTGCACTGATTTGCCAAACAATTGGGGCAGGAAGGGCTGTGAAATGGGGCAAAACTCCCTTAGCTGTCTCAATCAGCAATGGAAATTTTGGGCTCAGCTGTAGTCATAAGTCAAGGACTACCTGGAGCTAGAGCTCATCAGAATTTTTACTGAAAGATTTGAAAGTTCCTTCCCATCCTTATGATTCTGTAACCGATGCCTTCATCCTTTCCAATCTTTACCTCCCTGTCCTTCGCTAACATGGTGATGGCAGACCTCCAACAATTTAGTGTTTCACTCTTGCGACCATGAAGCAGGCAGTGGTGGTATTCAACTGGTTCGCTCCAGATCGGGCAAACCGGTAGCAAGGATTTGGCATGGATTGCCGAACCGGTAGTAAGTTCTGGCTGGCCACGACCCCGACCCAGTCACCCAGTTGCCACTGGCTCGCTTGCCCCACTCACCTGACGCTGGCTCTTTAAGGTATTTCTTTTTTTCCCTCCCAACAATCAGCTGTTCATATGATCAGCTGTTTCAGGCCCAGGAAGACAAAAAATAGAGGGAGGGGCCCAGGACCGCCCTCCATTTTTTCCTTTCCTGAGCCTCAGAGGAGCATTCTAGGAGCAAAAACACCCCCCAGAGGCTCTTCTGAAGCCCAGAAGACCCAAAAAACGGGTGGGGGGGATAACTGCAAAAAAGCAAAAAAAAGCCACGTCCACCAAGTCACATGGCCACACCCATCAAGCCATGCCCACAGAACCGGTAGTAAAAAATTTTCGAATCCCACCACTGAAGCAAACTACACTTTTTAAAGAGGCAGCTTATATGGGTCTATGACAACTCATCCTGGGTAACTTGGTGCAAAACGAGTTGCACAAATATCAAAGATATAGTGGGATAGAATCATTCAAGAAAGGAGGGACAAAATGAAATGAGAACGACAAAAGTTAAAATAATTTTTCAGTTATTTTAATTCACTAAATTCAATTGTTGAATTCTTCCATGGTGACTGGCTGTAGAAAGTTCGCTGTAGAAAGTTATCCCATTCCAAATTTATACCATAAATGAAATTTAGAAGTCCAACATTCTTCTCCGGAACCTTTTTTTTTCTTCTCTTCCCCGTCTGTTCAAAATAATTCAAACCAGGTAAAGGAATGGTGGCTGTAAGGAGACTTTGAATAGGAACGGAAATTGTGATGTCTCACCTTGGGGGCTGAAAAATGAGATTTGAGAAACTGTCTGTTCTTATTTTTTTAAGAATAAGATTGTTGGCCAAACGGTAACCGCCAAGCTACAAATCCCAAGCTACATTATTATTAGCATGAAACAGAGTAATGGAAATATCGCTTCCCCCCCCCCCCCCCCCCCCCCCCCAACCNCCCCCCCCCCCCCCCCCGCTGCCACCGTTGCCCTGGGCTCATGACATAATTGCTGCTTTTGGAAATTCCGAAAACTCCTGAAATTACTTCTTCACCACCTTGGCACGGGAGACAGTAATGGGGATTTATGGTGGATGCCTCTTCAAACAGCTGAAAACAGATGGCACCAGTTAACATGGGAAATCTGGCTCATAGATTCACTTCTGCCTCTTTTGTGACTGTTTCGCTTGGTGTAGGTAGAGATGTAGAGCATGAAAAGGTTTAAGGGGAAATCAAGGGGTGGCTGAACGCCCAAGGCAAAGGTGTTGTGAGAGCACACTAGCTTTTCTTGCACTGTGGGTGCAATGTAAGGTCTCTCATAAGTGTCTGTGCAGATTCTCAGTCAACCAGATCATGGTTGGCCCAAAAAGGTGCTTCTTCAAGAGACAATTGGACTTCCTTGCTTTTTCCGGCTTCTCTTTGGTTGCATGATAGAGTAAACTAACATTGGGCGATAGATAGATAGATAGATAGATAGATAGATAGATAGATAGATAGATAGATAGATAGATAGATAGATAGATGATACATAGATGATACATAGAGAGATGATAGAGAGAGAGACAAATGATACATAGATGATACAGATAGATAGATACATAGATAGATAGATAGATAGATAGATAGATAGATAGATAGATAGATAGATAGATAGATAAGATGATACATAGATGATACATAGATAGATGATAGAGAGATATACATAGATGATACATAGATGATACATAAATAGATGATAGATAGATAGATAGATGATAGATAGATAGATAGATAGATAGATAGATAGATAGATAGATAGATAGATAAGATGATACATAGATGATACATAGATAGATGATAGAGAGATATACATAGATGATACATAGATGATACATAAATAGATGATAGATAGATAGNCTTGGTGCAAATGCTCTCAGTGTACATAAAAGAAAAGATACATTTGTCAAGAGTCAAGAATCATAAGGTACAACACTAAGGGTCAAGAATCATAAGGAACAATAAGCAATTAAATCATACTAGGAAACAGCCAATATAAATTGCAAGGATACAAGTGACAAAGTTACAGTCATACAGTCATAAACCATGATAGGGAATGGAGTCGTCCACAGAGGGACATCATCACACAGATGCTCTATACAGGTAGTTATCGACTTACGATGGATTGCTTAGTGGTCACTCAAAGTTACAGTGGTTGCCTTCACACACACATACACACACAGAGGATAAAATTTTGGGTCGGGCTGCATTTAGACCACCCATACTGTTCTCCGTCTTGACTGAGGATGACAGGAACTGAAATGCGACACCCACTTGCAAACTACCTTAGTGTCTACCTCCACAAGCCACACACACTTGTAAATAAATCCTGCATTAAGTATCCTTAGACATAACGGTGAAACTGATTCCTGGATCTATTCCACAAAATGGAGTGGGGTCTTCTCTTTTATTTTATTTTTTTTGACTTGATTTAAACCATCTGTGCAGCTTTTCTTAGCCTCCATCTTTCTTTGATCTCCACAAAGCCCTGGAAACTGCCTGCCTAATAACAGACCAGCTTTTAACTGTCATCTCACAGACTTAATGCCTGTTAGGCTATTCTGAACTGCCAACTGCAATTAATCCATGCAGCACAATGGGTTTTTTTTGGGGGGGGGGCAGAAAGGGACCTTCCACATAAATTTCTTATCGTTTAAGGACAGCTATATAGCCCTGTCAAAACTAGCCTTAATTATTAAGAGTAGGAAGGCATCTTTCGCAAAATTTAGAAGGTACTGTAAAATAAGGCTAGTTTGAAGGCACCAGGCTGGGAACTAGGAGATGGTGAGTTCTAGTCCTGCCCTAGGCATGAAAGACAGCTAGGTGTGTTTGGGCCAATCACTAGGAGACAGTGAGTTCTAGTCCCGCCTTAGGAACTGAGTGATTTCAGTCAGTCCCCTCTCGTGACTCAACCCACCTCACAGGGTGGTTGTTGTGAGGAGAAAAAGAAGACAGAGGATTAGATATGTTTGCTGCATTGAGTTGACAAGAAAGAAAGAAAGAAAGAAAGAAAGAAAGAAAGAAAGAAAGAAAGAAAGAAAGAAAGAAAGAAAGAAAGAATACAGAAAGAGAAAAAGAAAGAAGAAAGGAAGGAAAAAGAAGAAAGAAAAAGGAAAGAGAAGGAAAGAAAGAAAAAAAGAAACATGAAAAGAAGGAAGAAGAAAAAGGAAGGAAGGAAGGAAGAAAGAAAGGAAAGAAAGAAAGAAAGGAAAGGAAGGAAGGAAGGAAGGAAGGAAGGAAGGAAGGAAGGAAGGAAGGAACGAAGAAAAACTTCCTTGGAATATTGATTAACAGGTTTCATCCTCTCTTCATCTCTAGTTTCTGCTGAGTTTATTAATCTGAATAACAGAAATGGTTCTGATTAATAAACTCGGTGGCCTCTACAGTTCTAAAATGAAGCAAACTTAATCAGAATTCAGGCGTTTTCCAAAAAAAGAAAAAAGAAAACCTTTCATCAATAGTTATGTTACCTTTCAGCAACTTGGCTGAAGAGATGTCTCTGAAGACGGGGATGTGCATAAATCTTTCAGCCAAAGGGATGGTTTTATTTAGCAAGTTTCAGTCTCCAGATAAGTGCTGATTTCCCAGCGAATAAATATACACACAAATACAAGCAAATGACACACAGAGTAATTACAATCAGCCTTACCAGAAATACAGTCCCAAGCACCCTAGGAAGAAGAAAACCAATAATTTAAGAAGCACTAAAATGTTTAAAATAGTGTCTGAGGGAGGCCTGATGAATACTAGCGATCAATCTACCAGTTTTTCCTCCTCCAGGAGGTAAAATCCAGGCCGTCGTCGTAAGTACCTCAGGAGATTTGCTGAGGACTCTGCCTTCCTGAAATCATATTTCACATATTGACTTGGTTCTTTGGCCGAGGCCGAGTTGAGACTTTGCTTGGCTAGTTCATGTTTAGATCAAACACCCATAAACAAACCAGTTTTAAGGCTTTGTCAGTGGCTTTTACGACAGTGGCAACTCTTTTTAATGCCACTGCAAAGAATACCAAATTGAATTTAGGGAGACAAACAGAAAAGAATAGAAAAAATGTTTTTTGTTATTTGTAAGATTCTGAAATACACTGCTCAAAAAAATAAAGGGAACACTTAAAACAACACAATATAACTCCAAGTCAATCACACTTCTGTGAAATCAAACTGTCCACTTAGGTAGCAACACTGATTCTTGACAATCAACATTTCACATTGCTGTTGTGCATAAATGTGAATTAGACAAGCAGGCGGGAAAGCAGTTAGCCTAGACATCCCCGATAAGGCACGGAGGGTTCTGCAGGTGGTGGACACTTCTCCAGTTTCCTATGTTCTGGCTCTTGATTGGTTCTGGTCACTTTTTGAATGCTGGCGGCTGCTTTCACTCTAGTGGGGAAGCATGAGACGAGTGAGTCTGCAATCCCACACAAGTGGCTGTCAGATAGCTTGCAGCTCATCCAGGTGGCACAATCAATGCGAGCTGGTGGCAAGAAGGTTTGCGCGTCTGTTCATGTAAAGGTGTCCAGAGTGGAGGCGCTACCACGAGGAGACAAGCCAGTACATCAGGAGACGTGGAGGAGGCCGTTAGGAGGGCAACAAACGCAGCATCAGACCACTACCTCCATCTTTGTGCAAAGAGGACGAAAGAGCACTTTGCCTTAGAGCCCTGCAAAATGACTGCTCCAGTGGGCCACAAATGTGGACGTATGGGCTGCTCAAAGGGTAAGAACAGACTCCATGAGAGGTGGTATGAGGGCCGTACGATCCAACGTTGGGTTGTGCTTTACAGCCCACTAACACTGTGCAGGGACATTTGGGCATTGGCCGAGAACACCACAAGATTGGCAAATTACGCGCACTGCCGCCCTGTGCTCTTCACATAGAACAGCAGGTTCACGACTGAGCACCATGTGTTAGACTGCACAGGGTCTGGAGATGCGTGAGAACATTCTGCCTGCCTGCAACATCACCAGCATCGGACGCAGATTTGGCAGATGGTTCAGTAATGGGTGGGGTAGGCATTTTTTTAGGGGGGCCACACAGCTCCATGGTGCTCGCCAGAGGTAGCCCCTGACTGCCATTGAGTACGGGTGAGATCCTCAGGACCGACTTGTTGAGTCCATTCATGCTGGTGTGGTTGGCCGACTTAAGATAGCACGACTAATGCTAGACCCAATCATGTGGCTGCAGTGGTGTCAGCAGTCTTCTGCAGAGACGAAGGCAGTTGATGCTATACGGAGCTGGCCCCGCCGTTCCCCAGACCTGAATCCTAATTGAGCACATCTGGGACAATGTTTGTCATCGCTCCACTCCACCAACGTCACATTGCACCACAGTACTGTCCAGGAGTTGTGGCGACTGCTTTAGTACAGGTTGGGAGGAGATCCCTCAGGGAGACCATCCGCCTCCCACAAGGAGCATGTCCAAGGCGTTTGTTAGGGAGTCCATAGTCAGGCACATTGGAGGCCACAAACACTGCTGAGCCTCATTTTGACTTGTACTGTTAAGACATTACATCAAAGATTGGATTCAGCCTGTAGTGTTTTTTTTCACTTTAATTTTGAGTGTACCTCTCAAATCCCAGACCTCCATGTTTGCTAAATTTGATTTCCATTGATAATTTTTGTGTGATTTTGTTATCAGCACATTCAACTATGTAATGAACAATGTATTTAATAAGAATATTTCATTTATTCAGATCTAGGATGTCTTATTTTGTGTTCCCTTTATTTTTTTGAGCAGCGTATATATTATACTTATATGCTTGCCTTGCCTGTCTGTATAACTGTCATCTCTATCTGCCTGCCTATCTCTCTGTGTCTGTCTGTCTGTCTATCTATCATCTATCTATATCATCATCATCATCATCAATCTGTTTATTATCTATCTGTATTATCTATGTATCTATCATCTATCTGTTTGTCTATATCTATCAATCATATATCTATTATTTAATTATTTATCATCTATATTTATCAATCTAAATCATTTTTTCACTTTGTCTCTCTACCTCCCTAGCTATAATCTATCATCTAAATCTATCATCTAAATCTATCACCATGTCTATGGTGGTGCTGTGGTTAAAATGAGTATTGTGGGCTAACTCTTCCCACAGCCTTTCATCCATCTGAAGTCAGTAAAATGAGGAGCCGGATTGTTGGGGGCAATATCCTGACTTTGTAAGCTACTTAGAGAAAGCTATAAAGCACTATGAAGTGGTATATAAGTTTAAGTGCTCTTGCTATCTATCAATCAATCAACTATTTATCCATTTGTGTATATCATCTTTCTTTCTTTCTTTCTTTCTTTCTTTCTTTCTTTCTTTCTTTCTTTCTTTCTTTCTTTCTTTCTTTCTAAAAGACCAAAGTAAGGCTGATAAAATAATGAAGAAATGAAAAATGGACACAGACATGCTACGAGCTTTTTACTACATTCAAAAGCAGCGATGTGCAAAACATGTTGACTTTGAAATGTTTTGAGGTCAACATTGGTTGTTCCAACCTCTCTGGAAGTTTTCCAACACTCTTACAATCATTCTGAGAGAGCTCTAAGCTTGATTGTTCCATTTTGAAGCAAGTGAAAAGAAGGCTGGAATGATCACAACAACACTGGAAGACTTCCAGTAAGATTGGAAGAAACTTGAAACAAGTGTTCTGAGCTTCAAAATGGGGAATATTGACTTGGAAATTGTTTGCCCACTTTTCATTTCAAAGCCAACAGTTCCGTAGGTTGATTTCCTCTGGAGTCATCCTAAATTGCTTGGAAACTTGATTTGTCCTGGACTGAGCTCAATTCCCTTTCCAGCATCATAAGCAGAATGTAAAGGGACACCCTTGTTTATACTTGTACAGGTAATCGTCGACTTATAACCTTTTACTTAGTGACTGTTGACACAACAGCACTGAAAAGAAGTGATTTATGACTGGTTTTCACACTTATGACTGTTACAACATCCTCAAGGGGACATGATCAAAATTCAGATGCTTGGGCAACTGGCTTGTATTTATGACGGTTGCAGTCAAGCGATCCCCTTTTGCGACCATCAGACAAGAAAAGTCCATGGGAAAGCCAGATTCATTTAACAACCATGTTACCAACTTAAAAATGGCATGATTCATTTAACGACTGCAGTAAGAAAGGTTGTAAAATGGGGCAAAACTGACTTAACAACTGTCTCACTTAACAGGGGAAATTTGGGGCTCAACTGTGGTCAAGGACTACCTGTATCCAACTGTAAAGGTAACCGCGGGAAAACTGTACTGAAATTTCAGATTTACAAGATGTTGTTAAGATTCTGTTAATGTAGTTTTCTGATGAAATAGAAGGAACTCATCTGGCCAAGTTTCCTGTCTGGTCTACCTGGTGAGGCTGACATTAATCTTCCAAATCCCATGAAGAGAGAAATCTGCTTCATTCTACCATCTGTCCATACTTTGAAAAGAGCAGATGATGGAAAGGCACCAGAGAAAGGTAACAGGTCCATAATTTAGAATCCAACACTTTCCCATTCTTTTCTATTAAAAAGTATTCTCCATGGGGATTCCAGTTTATCAGCCAGAATATTTTTAAAAAGCTAAAAACCTAAAACCTGGGGGAAGGCAAGAACAGAGGAGGGAATGAGAGGAGAGGGAGAGGATGGAAGGGAAAGGATGGAAGGGAAGGGAAGGGAAGGGAAGGAAAAAGGAAGGGAAGGAAGGGAAGGGAAAGGAAAGGAAGGGAAAGATGGGAAGGGAGGGGAGGAAAGGGGAGGAAAGGGAGGAAAGGAAGGGAAGGGAAGGAAGGAAAAAGGAAAGGAAGGGAAGGAAAAAGGAAGGGAAGGAAGGGAATGGAAAGGAAGAGAAGGAGGGGAAGGGAATGGAAGGCTGCATTCATTGAGATGAGCATGCTAGACCTATTTCCGAAGCATGACCTTAATTTGATGAATCTTGGCTATTAATTAGTCTCTAATGAACATACACTGAATTTCTATCCACACATTAAAAATGGATGCATGAATTAATTCTTCGAAACCAACTCATGAGAGTCATTATAGACTATCTACTGTGAACTAGACATCCTTTCCAAACAGTACACAGGGAACTGAATTGAGAATTGTCGGTGACTCACAAAGTCAACCATTGATCAGCTGAGAGTTGAGAGAGAGGGGTATTTATACCTTCTCTTGGGCTTTTGCTCTTGAGCTTCCTGTTCCTATGCAAGAATTTGCATTCTATTGGCTGTTGTAGGGATCATAGCTAGGAAAGGAAAGGCTGTCTGAGTCAAGTTTGGTTGAAGTTCGACAGGTGATACAATGTCTTTAGGGGATTGTGCCATGTGGAGAGCTTTGCTGTTAGATGGCTTAATGCTATGATGGCCTTGATGATCATGCCTTAATCTCATCACCCTGGAGCTGGAGGTCTTTTGTCTTGTAGATCAGTGATCCCCAATCTTTTTTGTACCAGGGACCAGTTTCACACAGAAACACTTTTTCAAGGACCGGCAAAATCAATTCTTCCCCAATAGTAAAGGGCTTCTTTACNTAGTAAAGGGCTTCTTTACTATTTCTTTACTAAAAACATATTTTATATATATTTTAATCACAATTATTCATTCTTTGTGGCCCGGTACAAAATGATCCACAGACCGGTACTGGTCCGGGGCCCGGTGGTTGTGGACCCCTGTTGTAGATAGTCTAGCCCAGTCTTTTTCAACGGGCACCAAATCTCTGCTGGGGAAGGCAGCTGCTCTCTGTCTTTAAAACACATTTCTTCTTTGATCATCCAGGGAAATATAATATTCTGCCTTTTGAATATTTCTCAAAATAAATTACATTCTTCTAGGAGAGGGGTGGGTGCTAACTTTATAAATAGGGAATAGAACCACAGATAAACCAAACCCAGATCAAACAAGGTTTGTTTAAAGCTGCCTCAGAAATTCAACCTCACCTCTACTTCCATTCTCTTTGAGATTCATGGTTCATTCCAACCAATTTTGCATCCAGTTTGGGGGCTGAGAAACAGTGACACCATGAGATGATTTCCAGGAGAATTTTTAAAATTCCATTCAAGGTTTTGTTCCTCATGAAAATCAACAATGGATGCTTTCTCTCTCTCTCTCTTTTTCACTTTGGAAACCACACACACACACACATGTACATGTACATGTGTATGTATATGTATATGTACTTCTGTACATACAGGCTTCTGTATGTCACTAGTCCAACACATGAAAACCACAGGTCACAACATCAACTTCAATGGCACCAAAACCCTAGCCACTATAGAA
>BHFT01032321.1:0-30116 GCA_004320025.1 Laticauda laticaudata
ATATGTATGTATGTATATATGTAGTTCCTTGGCTTACGACCACAATGGAGCCCAAAATTTATGTTGCTAAGCGAAACAGTCGGTGAGTTTTGCCCCGTTTAACGACCCATCTTGCCACAGCTCTTAAGCGCATCGCGGCAGTTGTTAAGTTAGTTGTATGGTTGTTCAATGAATCTGGTTTCCCCATGGACTTTGCTTGTCAGAATGTCTCAAAAAAGGATCATATGACCCCGGGATACTGCAACAGGCACAAGTACATGCCAGTTGCCAAGTGATTTTGAATTTTGACGTGACCGTGGAGATGCTATAACAGTTGTAAGATGTGAAAAAACGGTCGTTAAATCACTTTCTTTCTGTGCCATTGTTAACTTCGCTTGCCCCTGTCACTTGTACGAAGTTGAGCTGCGGTGTGAGCATGCCAGCCTGTTGCTCACATGGTCCAGTTCCAAATAGGCAACGATCCAGTAGTAGGCCATGGCCTGGTGGTTAGGGACCTCTGGAGTAGGGATGTGTATCTGTAGGATTATAACCCGTGGTGGGATTCAAATTATTTTATCATTGGTTCGGGAAGCATGGATTGGAGGGCGTGCTTTGCCTAATGTGCGTGTGCAGCTTTCCCACACCAGCTGAGGCCTGCAGCGCCAATCAGCTGAGAGGATAAAGAAAAGTACAGGGGGAGGTGGGAGATACACAGATTGGGTGAAACCAGGCTCAATAGCAGTAACTGTGAGAGGCATCCAGGAGTCTTAGTGGACAACCAGATAAATAGGAGCCAGCCGTGTGCAGCCACCGCCCCAAAAAAATAATGCAATCCTAAGTTGCATTAACAGAGGGATATAATCAAGATCAAGTGAGGTACTAATACCACTTTATAAAGCCTCAGTAAGACCATACCTAGAGTACTCCACCCAGTTTTGGTCACCACACTATAAAAAAGATGGTGAGACTCTAGAAAAAGTACAGAGAAGAGCAACCAGGATGATGAGGGGACTGGAGACTAAATCATATGAAGAACGGTTGCAGGAATTGGGTCTGACTAGTCTGGCGAAGAGAAGGACCAGGGGAGACAGGAGAGCATCTTCCAATATTTGAGGGGCTGCCCAGTGAGGAGGGGATCAAGCTATTTTGCAAAGCACTCGAAGACCAGACAAGGAATAATGGATGGAAACTGAACAAGGAGAGATTCAACCAGGAAATAAGGAGAAACTTTCTGACAGGGAGAACAATCAACCAATGGAACAGAAATTGCTTTTGGAAGTTGTGGGAGCGCCATCACTTGAGACTTTCAAGAAGAGATTGGACTCCCATTTGTCAGAAATGGTGTAGGGTCTCCTGCTTGGGTGGGGGGTTGGACTAGATGACCTACAAGGTCCCTTCCAACTCTGATTATCTGTTGTCTGATCGTGGGAGGCTTTTTTTTACTACTGGTTTGCCCAAACCGGTCCGAAACAGTTTTGACCGATATGCTATAATCAATAGCATATCACTATTGATGATAACTCTAAACCTCTTTTTTTTTTTTGCAGCTCCAGAATCCACTCTAACTGTATGCTTTTCTATATGGCAGTCCTTGACTTATAACCGTCCATTTAGTGATCATTCAAAGTTACAGCAGCATTGAAAAAGTGATTTAGGACTGGTCCTCACACTTACAACTCTCATAGAATGGTCACAAACCAAAATCTGGGCGTTTGGTGACCAGCACGTATTTATGATGGTAGCTCTGTCCCGGGGATCAGGTAATCCCAATTTGCAACCTTCCCAACCGGCTTCTGGGAAGCAGTTCATGGAAGGAAGCTGGACTCGCATTAACGACTCACTTTACAATGGTAGCCAAAGGTGTTTTTTTTTCTATGCTTAGTTTGTATCGTTGGTGGGCCTCCTGGAGTCGCTGTGAGTGAGGAGGCGGCTATATCAGTTTTCCAAATATATTAATAAATAAAAGAGGACATAAAATTGAGCCAGACTCGCTTAGCAACAGGCTCATTTCGTGATCAAAAACCTGCTCTCAATTGAGGATTGTATGTTACGAACTCCCTGTAATTATCAAATGGGAAATACAGAGGTCCAGCAATATAAATCCCTAAAGGAAAAAAAAGTGTGATGAGATACTTCAAGATTTTATACAAAACCTGAAGAAAACCTGAAGAATTTTAGCTCTGATTTGAGACTGCATTTTAAGGTGGACCTTAAAACCTTTAAAAAAAAATTAAACGTTCTTTGGCTTCCAGACAGCTCCCTGCCCCCTGTACAAAACTGGGAAAAACTTAAATTAAATGCATAAAACCTGCAACCCTCACACCCAAAAAAAGCTCTATTTACAGTTTCTCCTGGGAAATCTTACCTGCATTATATCCTGAAGTGTGTCTACAAAAAATAGTTCGGCCTCCACCATATAAAACTCGGCCAGGTGCCTGCGGGTTTGAGAATTGTCTGCTCGGAAGGTCGGTCCAAAAGTGAACACTTTAGCAAATGCCCTGCAATGCATAAAACAACACAAAAGAGGTTGAAATGCTGCCTGCTGGCTAGGGTGCACTCACGCTGAGACACACCTGAACATGGAAATGATCACATTTAGAGGTAGTACTTGATTTACGATTGTCCATTAACCAGATAAACTGAATCTTTCTTGAGATCTTAGCAAAGTTTTAAGCAAGTGACATGAGAGTAGTTTTCTAATGTTTAAATGGTTGCCACAAAGAAGAAGAGGGGCTATTCTCCAAAACAACTGAAGGCAGGACAAGAAGCAATGGATGGAAATTAACCAAGGAGAAAAGCAATGTAGAACTAAGGAGGAATTTCCTAACAGTGAGAATAATTAATCACTGGAACGATTTATTTCCAGAAACTGTGGGTGCTCCATCACTGCAGGTTCTTAAGAAGAGATTGGAGAACCATTTGTCTGAAATGTTACAGCATCACCCGCTTGAGCAGGGGTTGGGCTAGAAGACCTCCAAGGTCCTTTTTAACTCTTATTCTGTAAACCAACGAGAATACGACTGTAAACAGTCATAATACATTTGTTGGTCTGTTAAGACATTTCTCCTGGAAAAGACCAAGAATATTTTCTCTCTGGATCTGGTCAAAAATGAATTGATAGGATTCCAAAGATTTTAGTGTTCCAGTATTTGAGGGGCTGCCCCAAAGAGGGAGTCAAGCTATTCTCCAAAGCCCCTGAGAGCAGGACAAGAAGCAATGGATGGAAACTCATCAAGGAGAGAAGAAACCTGGAACTAAGGAGAAATTTCCTGACAGAACTAGTGGAACAACTTGCTACCAGAAGTTGTGGATCCTCCAACACTGGAGGTTTTTAAGAAGAGATTGGATAAACATTTGTCTGAAATGGTATAAGGTCTTCTTGCTTTGAGCAGGGTTGGACTAGAACAGTAGCCATCAACCAATGGGCCAGGGACCATTGATGATCTGCGAGAAAATTTTGGTGGTCCACAGAGAAATGTCACCTTTAAGGCAATCAATCCAGGCTGCGCAGGAGCACAAGGCTGCACCACCCACATGGCCCATGGGAACACAAGGCTTGCGTCACTTGCATTGTGAACAACACAAGGTAGTGAGGGGAGGGGGGAAAGGGTGGAGGGGAGAAATTGCCTCACTCGCCTCGCCTGGTCATTGGGCTGCTTCTTTACGCTTCTTTCTTCTGCTGTTTTTGGCTGCACGCAAGGAAAGCAGCCAAAGTCTTTTTTTCTCTCCCCCAAACTCCACTGGCAATGAGTCTTTGGGACCCTGCAAGGCATCCTGCTTCAAGAGGCTGCGCCGGCAAAGACTAATTTCCGGCAGAGTTTGGGGAAAGAGAAAGAAAGACTTCTGCTGCTTTCCTTGCATGAAACCAAAAGTCTCTCTCTCTTTTCTCCCCTGAGAACAGAGCTGGAGACGGTATCCTGCAATCCCAAATAAAGAATGATTGATCGGTAGGAAAACGGGGTTGGAGATTTTTCTGCAGATTTTTTTGGGGGGTTTCCCAGGGTCTCTGGTCTGCGGGATTTAAAATTATGGGTTTGGTGGTTCCTGACGTCCAAAAGGTTGGCGACCCCTGGGCTAGATGACCTACAAGGTCCCTTCCAACACTGTTATTCTTAAACCAACGAGAAAATGATTAAAGTAACCAACGCATGAGAGATTGTGAAGACAGGACAGAAAAGAACCTGGAAATAACAAGACTTGATCCTAGAGAAAGAGAGATGTGGAACAAAAGAAGAAAGAAATGAAAATGTGACGTGCATGAGGTTGTGCTATTTGTAGATATGAAAAGAAACACCTGGTGAAATGAGGATGTCAACCAGAAGCAAAAAATTGAATAGACAGGAAATGGATTACTGCAAAAAAATGCTGAGAGCAAGATGCCGTGTAATGTATGGTAGAAAAGAAAGAAGTGCAAAGAATGCAATTAATATATTATTATTCCCAGAATGAAGTCCCCACACCTTAAAAGTTGCCAAGTTTGAAAAGGACTGATCTGAGCGGAATGAATGAGGATTGAAAATGGAAAACAAATATAGGAAGGAAGAGAGAACAGGTTGAGAGAAAAACTAGGTTGGCTAGTTCGAGTAATTAAACTCTTCAAAAAAAAAAAGACAACTGAAAAGTTTAAAGGAAGGCAATATACAGATTTAACAAATTAACAAGAAGGGACCTGGTAGGTCATCTAGTCCAACCTCCCCCACCCAAGCAGGACACCCAGAGTTGGTTGTTAGGCTATAAAGGTGAGCTATAAATCAGATTTATCTATCTTCCTTCTCTTTTTTTTACCTCATGCATTTTAGGTAATCCTCGACTTACAACCAGAATCAGGACCAGAATTTCCACTGCTAAGCAAGGTGGTTAAGTGAGCCGCACCCAATTTTACCTTTTTTTGTCACGATCATTAAGTGAATTGCTGCTGTCATTAAGTGACAATTCTCACTGCGTGTCCCTGGGGAAGCTGTGATGGTCATAAGTAGAAGGAGCAATATCTTTTTTAAGTGCCGTTGTATTTCCCAATTATAGCCGTATCTCCCACGCATGCCCCGCCTCTGCACAGCAGCTACCCAACAATCAGCTGGCGGGGCTGGGGGCATGTGCGCATGCACAGTGGACCTGCTCCGGGGTGACAGCTTGCGTGCCAGCGAAGATGGCTCTGTGTGGCACTTCACGGCCCTAAAATATTGTCCACATCCATCTAATTTGTCTATTATAACCCACTAAAGGTTGGACTGTGAATCCCCTTTGAAGATCTTAGGAGTGGCATTTTGGCTCCAATGAAGGAATTCTCTCCGAAAAAAAATATCCATACAGATAGATATATTTAGCTCTTCTAAATTTAGTTTGTGTTTGATCGATTTTGAAGGGCTCTGTTTGTTTGGGGTTTTTAAAAATTAAAAAGGAACAAGTTGTTGAGGAACAAAGTGTCAAGCACAAACCCAAAATCCTGTATTTTACACTGAACAGCCTGCTTATTTATTCTACCGGGTGATACTAAACAGGCCGAGATTACCTCAGAATGAAGATTCTGAACAATGCTAAAATAACTAGCTGGATTATTTCAATGATGATTATAGGTAGCCTTCACATCCATTTCATTTAGTGACCGTTCAAAATTATAACGGCCCTGAAAAAAGCGACTCGTAACTGTTTTTTACACGTACGACCTGTCATGTCCCTGTTGGAGTCTGACTCCAAGGGAGAGATGGAACAGCTAACAGGGAGCGGGAGTGTGGCTCCAGTGGAGGAAACTGGGGAAGGGCACAGGCCGGATGGGCATTCAGAGGAAGACCAGGAGCCATCCTCTCTTCATCCTTGGACATGCAGAAAGGAGCAGATAAGGGAGAAATGTGAGTGGTGTGGTCTATGAGGGAGGAAGAGGCCCTGATCCCCTTCATCGGCTGCAGCTGGGAGGACTGGTTAAAAGGACAAACTGTACATGGCAAGGTTCTGGAAGCAAAGCACGCATTCTTGTCGGAGCTTATCTGTGTTTTTTTGCTTCCTCACAACTGTGGTTGCTGTGTTATCTGGTAGAAGTCTGCAATTAATATCCTTGCCTGCTGTAGTAATTCCTTCAGTGTGGTTTGTGTTGGGTTTTTAAATTTTGAATTAACGCGGATTGTATTTACTCCCTCCATAAACTGTTTTCTTTCAGAGTTTGATTTCCAGCCAAGGATAATTGGACATTGGGGCCAAGTTGGAGGCATTAAAGGGACTTTCTTCTATTTTTGTGCCTTGGTTATTTTTGTGTCACATCCCGGGTCATCACACAACTGTTGCAGAATCCCCATGGTTGTCAACTAAAAAAATACTCCTTTGGTCCTTTTAGTTGCCAGCAGAAAGAGAGTGGAGGAAAGCAGGGCATTCCTTAAATGCCTCTGATAATCGCCTTGGCAGCCCAAAGCTGTCAGCGTGCAAAAATATTTCTGGAGAGCATGATTGATGACTCTTGGCTATGGAGGTGTCCCATTGGAGAATATACATCCAGGGAATGGGGAGGAGGGAAAACCAGGATCAAGGGAGAAATGAATGATGTATTTTAGTGTCGGCTGCGCCCAGCTAATGCCGACATGATCACTCCTAATAAATCAATGTTTTTTCTCTGAACAGGATCGTGGCTTGGCCAGCTCGACGAACGACAACAGTCACACAATCAAAATTCGGACGCTCGGCCACTGGCTCGTATTTACGACATTTGCAGTGTCCCGGGGGTCATGTGATCCCCTTTTGCGACCTTTTGACAAGCCAAGTCAAAAGGGAAGGCAGATTCACTTAAGGACCATTTGACTAACTTAAACAGCAGCAGTGATTAACTTAATAACTTGGTCATTAAATGGGGGCAAAAGTCACATAACTGTCTTCGTAACAGAAATTTTGGGCTCAGTTCTGGTTGTTAAGTTGAGGACCATGGGTATCACAGACTAAAATCATGCTTAAATTCCTGTGAGCCATACCCACTCATGACTTCCAAATGGAGTTGTCCCGAAACCGTGAGAAACGCTGGAATATTGAAGAAGTGACATTCTTCTCTGGGTTTTTGCTCTTCCTTTGCAGGCTGCAGGAATTAAATGGTAGAAAAAAAATTAATTAATCCGTTCTGGAATTGGGTTAATCTCTCCTCAAAAGGCAACCAAACCCCAGCCCTCCAAGTATTTTTAAGCATGTGGCTTGCGAAGGAATCTACTGAAATCAAAATAAACTAATTTAGCAGTGTATCCTAGCGACAAGTGTCAAAAAGTCACATTTTCTCCTTTTTGTCTTAAAAAAGATCATCTCTGCAGAAAGATCTATATACAGTAAGCCTTGCAGGAAGAAATAGTTTGTGAGCCAAACGGAGTGTGCAAATTTCACAAATCAATCAATCCTTCGGAATAATCAAGCTGTCAACTCATAAAGCATTCCTATGCCTGTTTTGAATTGCCATAAGAAGGAGGGGGGAAACCTGAAGGAGCAGTATGGCAATCAAAACCAGAAGTACAGAAGTACATTCCACTCTTATCTTATAAAGATTGTAGCCTAGGTTACTGGATTTCTGCCACTGAAAATCCTTCATTGGAGAATGTGATTGATGACACCTAGCATGAACAGGTTTAGTTGGAGAATCTGATTTATGACATACCCAGAGGGGTGGGGGGAAACAGGGTCATAGGTGATCGTAAATTACATGTGTCAGAGTTGGCTAGTGCTGACATGGTCCTCCTAATAAATCTTTTGGATTCTTTTAAAGCTTGGCTCGAGGTTCATGATTTAATTAGGGCAACCGTCGGAACCCTGATAGCAGCATGATTTTTTCCCCATTCCATTTTTGTAATGCTAAAATACAAATAATACATTGTAGAATACAAATCAAAACTAAGTACAGTGGTGTTTGTACAATAGAAACTGGAATGAAGACTGTCTGGATGATTTTGGGCCAACAATCGGGAGACAGTGAGTTCTAGTTCCGATTTAGGCATGAAAACTGGGTGGGTAACTTTGGGCCAATCACCAGGAGATGGTGAGTTCTAGTCCTGCCTTAGAAATGAAAGCTGGTTGACTTTGGGCCAGTCTCTCTCTCTCTCAGCCACCTCACAAGGTTGCTGTTATGAGGATAATAGGAGGAGTCAGGCCTGTTAGGTATATTTGCCCCCCTGAATTATTTGTAAAAATAATAAAAGGGGATGCAAATGAATAAAAGTGAAATGGGAAAGCTGGATTTGCCTAAAGACTATATGATTCACTTAACAACTGCAGTGATTCAACTTAACAATCCTGGTGAAAACGGTCATAAAATTGGATGCGACTCATATAACAACCTTCTTGCTTAACCATGAAAGTACTGATCTCGGTTGTGTTTGTAAGTCATGAATTACTCTGGATTTACAAGGCTGACAAACTCTCATCATTGCTCTGTGTTGAGAACTTTTCTATAAGTCTCCCATCAACTCCAAAATGGTGGCCATTACTCTAAATCAGCCATCTTGAAAACATTTAGGCCAAAAACATAAATTATGGATTCTCTCCTATCGGAAACCCAATTTGGGTCCTCATGACACTTCCCAAGTAGCTAGACCTCATGCCACAGAGCAGAGGGAATAAAAGGGACAGGTGGATTACTTCAAAACCTCTCCCTTTCGCTCCATACAGGTAGTCCTCAAGTTACGACCACAGGAACCTCTGTTGCTAAGCAACATGGTTAAGTGACTTCAAATACAGGTGTTTCCCGACTTGCATTTTATATAACGGCCATTCCAAGTTACCACAACACTAAAAAAAAGAAAAAGATATTTATGACCGATAGTGACTTACAACTGGTCCTTGCACTTATAACTGTCGTAGCATTCCCACGATCATGGGTTCAAAATTCGGGCCCTTGGCCATTGGTTTCGTTCGTCATTGGTGACCTTTCCAGCATGCTTTTGACAAGCCAAGTCAATGGGGAGGCGGGGGGAGCTGGATTCACTTAATGACCACATGATTCACTTAACAGCTGCATTGATCTGCTTAACAACTGGGACTGAAAGATCATAAAATCAGCCGCAAATTGTTTAACCGTTGTTTGGCCACGATAAAAATAAAGATCATAAAATCAGGTGGTGAGTCACCTAACCCCCTACCTTGCTTAGCATCAGAAATTCTGCTCTCAATTGTGGCTGTAAATTGAGGACTTACATGTAGGCCGGAAAGTCTAAAGCACTTCAACCAATCCTTTTTTTCCTTTTTTCCCACAAGCAGCTGAACTTGTTCGGCCAGTGAACTGTGCCAAAATTTAAGCTAAGGCTGGTATCTCATTTTTTTCCAAAAGATAATCGCTTGTTTATACAAAGGGCTGGAAGTTTAACAGGTCAGAAGAAATGGAATGGTCCCAGAAGAGCTTTTTAGAAATAAAATGCTCTTTTTTTTTAACAAAAAGTTTCTATCCAATCCTTAAGACATTTGGTGTGTGTGTGTGTGTGTGTGTGTGAGAAGTGGTTGATTTTCACTCCGGGAGCAATTAAACCTGCTAAGCATGTTAATGTAATGTTTTCATAAATGAGGTTGATCTGTTTTAAAAATCGAGCGCTGGAAAATAAAAAGGCTGTTCAAGTTTTGCCCTGCAAGGATGTTATTGCTCTGGGTTTTTTTTTTTCTACTGCCCCTTAAACCATCATTGACGTAACAGATGAACAAACAGCGAGAAGATTCTTCTATGTGTGCAGAGACACGAAACGGTAAAACAAGAATCCAAATGAAGGAGAAACGGAGTGCGAACCAGAACGGGCAGGTGCAAACTGTACGCCAGCTAATTTCCGGTTTCGATATTGTTATGGGCCTGAATGAGGGATGGGAGCCCATTCATTCCGGCCTCCCAGATCTGCCTTGTGGATGGAGCATGGAGACCAAGCATCTGTCTCTTCTGAATATTTCTTTCTTTCTATCCTGCCTTGATTATTTTTAGAAATAACTCAGCAAATATATCCAATGCAATGTCCTCCTCTTTTCCCCACAACAACCCTGTGAGATGGGTTGGGATGAGAGAGAAGGAGGGGACTCTCAGCTGGTTTTCATGCCTAAGGCAGGACTAGAATGCATCATCTCCTGGTGATTGGCCTGAAGTCACCCAGTCAGCTTGTGTGCCTAAGGCAGGACTAGAACTCACCGTTTCCTGGTGATTGGCCCAAAATCACCCAGCTGGCTCTCATGCCTGAGACGGGACTAGAACTCCCTGTCTCCTGGTGATTGGCCCAAAGTGACCCAGCTGGCTTTCATGCCTAAGGCAGAACTAGAACTCACCATCTCCTGGTGATTGGGCCAAAGTCACCCAGCCAGCTTTCATGCCTAAAGCAGGACTAGAACTCATAGTCTCCTGGTGACTGGCCCAAAATCTCCTCAGCTGGCTTTCATGCCTAAGGCAGGACTAGAACTCACCGTCTCCTGATAATTGGCCCAGTCACCTAGTCAGCTTTCATGCTGAGTGACTGGACACTCAGTTGTTAAGCGAAATGGTTGTGAAGTGACTGTGCTGAAAGACTTTCTCCATTTTTCCTCTGCTTTCCAGGCCTGCGACAGTCATAATGGCGAGGACTGATTGCCAAGTTCCCTTATCCTAACTGCATTAACTGCGAACGAGGCAGCTGCTAAATGAGGACAACCTGTGCCATTTTCCAACTGAGCTATTCAGGGTCTATACTGTGACAGACGGCTCTAGAAACTGAAAAAATACACAAATAATGTCATACACAACTCCAAAAAAAAAAAAAAAAAAAAAAGATTAAAAGAACCCTTTTAAAAGCCAGACAGGTTCATAGACACCAGACACACTTATTAAATTGCAAATCGAGCTAATAGACAATTTGGCAAGAGACTAAAAGCTTCACAGCTGGACAAAAACATCTGGAAGATGATAAAAGGTTGCAGCTGTAAACCCATCCTTTCTCATCCCTCCCCCTGTCTTTTAAAGTTTATTTTCTAACTCCGATTGCAAAAATAAATAAATAAATAAATCCGTTTTCTGTTGCAAAAAATCATTCTTGGAGGCTTCCAAGACCCAACCACTACCTTCAAACACAGCAAGGAAAGAAAAGAAAAGAAAAAAAATCAGATTTATTATTTGTTGCTTCTTTTAACACCCCACCTGGAGATACAGCTGCGTAAGAGGTTTGCTTTCTTTTACTATTATCTTCCCACAGATTCAAAGCCCTTCCTTGATCTTCTGAAACATTCCTGTATCTCTATCTGTCCCCATTTTTGGGCCTCAGTGGAGGCCAGGCAGTTTTTGAGAAGCATTAAACAAACCACAAGAAAGCAAAGTTTGGCTCGCACAAAGTTATCCAAAACCTAGATATAAAGTTTGGCAGCCCTGGGGTAGCAGACTTGTTATAGTCACAGCACCCTAAGTTAAGGTATGTTTAAAACTGTGATTAAAAAAAAAAAAAGAGGTAGCTTTGCAAATGTACAAAGAATCCATTTCCAGAAGGGGCTGTTGCAATCCATGCAGTCCTCAATTTATAACCACAATTGAGCATCAAAACTTTTGTTGCTAAGCAAGACATAATTATTACTAAAATTTGATAACAGAATTTAAAACAGAATGGGAATAAAATACGATTTAAAATGAAACTGGAATAAAATACAATTTAAAATGAAATTGGAATAAAATACGATTTAAAATGAAATTGGAATAAAATACAGTCTATAATGAAATTGGAATAAAATACAATAACTTAATACAGTTTTTGATTTACGACAATAATTGAGCACCCAAATTTTTGTTGCGAAGCGTGACATTTGTTAAATGAATTGTGCTCCATTTTAAGCCCTTTCTGGACACACTTCATCCACTCATTTATTGATTGATTAGCCCCTTGGATAGGATCTTAATTAAGGCTTATTTGGGGGGTAGGGCTTATATCGGGCGCACATGTGAAAAATCAAGCTAGGGCTTACTTTCAGGGTAGGTCGTATTTTTGCGGAAACAGGGTATTTTAATATTTTAGGTCTGCCTTTCTCTAAGAGAACAGCAAGTTACTCACTGAAACAATGCAGGTTACAATCAAATTGATCAGAAAAATTTAAACTTGTAAACAGCAGGAAGAAAAACGTCATCTAATCTAGCGGGCAAAGCTTAAACGCAGAGATCTTATCTAAGTCACTAATATTTTAACGGACTTTCTCAAGATCAGAGAAGGAGTTTACTGTAGCCAAACCAGCTGATCTAAGCAAGATGATTTTTTTGGCTGCAGCATGAAATGCTCAGAGATGGATATGGTTGGTACGTTGGACAACATGGTGTAACCACTGAGAAAAACTCCTTTTTTTTTTTACAACCACTTTTTAGATGTCCTGGTGCTGTCAGCCTGAGTTACAGGTATCGTGTTTCCCTCAAAATAAGACCCTGTTTCATATTTTTTTTTTGCCACCAAAAAAGGCACCAGGTCTTATTTTCAGGGGATGTCATCCACTGGATAACCTCACTTGTGCGTGTCACTCCTGGCCTCCTTTTCACTGTGAGAGGCCGGAACTTCTTCTTCTGCGGCCGGCAAGGCTTTCCTTAAGGCTTTTGCAGCTGATAAGAGAGCTCTGGATCGATGCAAAGCTTTATCAGCTACAGAGGCCTTCAGAGAGCCTTGCCAACTTTGCCAGCTGCAGAAGAAATGGGCCAGCAAGGCAGGTGCTGGAGCGTGCGAGGCCTGGCTACAACTGTCTAAAAGTAAGTAGTAGGGCAGCTCCACCTCTCCACCCCCACCCTAGCTTAATTTTTACCCATCCACTCTGGAGTGGGCGTGATCTTAATTTGGGCTTATTGGGGGGTAGGGTTTATATCGGGCACACAGGTAAAAATCAAGCTACGACTTATTTTCAGAGTATGTCATATTTTTGGGAAAACGGGGTAGTCCTTGACATATGACCACAATGGACCCCGGAATTTCTGCTGTTTAAGCAAAATCAGTTGTTGGTCCTATTTTACGACCTTTCTCACAGTTGTTAAGTGAATCACTGCCGCTGATAAATTAACAATATGGTTAAGCGAATCTGGTTTTCCCCATTGACTTTGCTTGTCAGAAGTTCACAAAAGGGGCTGATGTGACCCTCCCTGGGATGCTGCCACCATCATAAATACAAATCCGTTACCGAGCTTTTTGATCGCGTGATCATGGGGATCCTGCAACGGTCATAAGGGTGAAAAAAACGGCCATAAATCACTTTTTTTCAGTGCCGTTGTAACTTGGATCACATGGTCGTTAAGTTCCAGGACTGCCTGTACTCTTCCATAACAGATTATTTTATGATGTGGTTTGACTGCCTTTGTAGAAGTAAGTCCTCCAGTTATGTCTGTATAATGAAGCCTGCCGATCAAGTCATAACCTGGTGACCAAATGGATTTTATGATCTTTTTTTTGAGGCGCTCCTTAAACAAGTGCTGAGGTTGTGAAGCCAATACCCTAGTCATTAAGTGAACCAAAATCCTCCAGTCATTAAGTGAACCAAAATCCTCCAGTCATTAAGAGAACCAAAATCCTCCAGTCATTAAGAGAACCAAAATCCAGGAGAAAATATCCGTTTTTCAGCAAAACCGCCGTGAAATGAAGTTGCATGACTGAGGGACATCACAAACCACTGGCGGAGCACTCAAAAATGCAATTGTGTGTGACCCCAGAGAGAGAGAGAGAGAAGGGGGGGGGGGGGTCAGTCTGGNGGGGGGGAGGGGTCAGTCTGGATGGCTTCTGAGGGAACCCTTTCAGCTCTGATGTTCTATGAATCTGGATGGGGAAATGATGGCAATTGCATACCAGATAATGCTACTTTGGTGATGAGCATGGACTGAGGCGAAACGTTACCCTTACCTCAACTTTGAAGACTTCGCCCGCACCCTCACAGTCATTGGCAGTAATTATCGGGGTGTGTATATGGGTGTACCCGTTTTCCTGCAAGGAGCAAAAAAGGAGAGAAAGAAATATGGTTATTCTGAGCACGAAGGGAGACTCAGCCAATTTCATTGTACACAGGTTGTACTCTTGACAATAAAGGTTGATTGATTGATCACGGCTGATTTTGAGGATAGAACAATGGCTTAATCCATCCATCAACTGCAACCTGGCCAGTAAACAGTTTAACAGATAAACAGAGTTGGAAGGGACCTTGTGGGTCATCTAGTCCAACCCCCTCCGCCCAAGCAGGAGACCCTACACCATTTCTGACTGACAGTATCCAGACTCCATCAGAGTTGGGTGGCTATTCAAAACGTGAATGGTTTTTATTTACATTTTATTTCGTGTATGGCATCTATGAAGGCAAAATGCAATCAATGATATACAACAGTTTAGAACCACAATCGATTCCATTTATGTTGCTATGTGAGACAGTTGTTAAGTGATTCTATGACCCTTCTAGACATTCTATGACCTTTCTTGCCACACTTATAAGTGAATCCCTGTGGTTGTTAACTTAGTCACACAGTTGCTAAGCGAATCTCGCTTCCCTATTGATTTTGCTTATCAGAGGGTCACAAAAGGCGGATCAAGTGATCCTGGTGACACTGTAACCTTCATTGATACGAATCACAAAAATTTGAATTTTGAACACGTGACCGCTGCACCAGCCGTTAAGGGTGAAAAACGGTCACAAGGTGAAAAACGGTCACTTATTTCAGCAATGTGCACTAAATGAACAGTTGTAAGTCGAGCACTAATTGTAATAAATGACATCAGCCCTACAGACACAAATATAAGTTTAACTGAAGCATCAGCAAATATATAAAGACACACACGGTGTATAAATGTACGTATGTATATACTGTATGTATGCACTAGGTGGATACCCGTGCTTCACTATGAAACTATGTGGTCAGGTTGTTTTGGGGGAGGAAAATAAAGAATGAAAAATTCTGTGTCTGCCTACCAGCATCCATCATATTCATCTGGCTAGCGTCTTGTCAATGTGAGAGAGAGTTGAGCGCTGTTTGGAAACTGAAACAGTATTTGCTGTGTGAGCAAGAAGGAGACAGCAAGGAGCCTGGGCGTGGCTTAGCTCAACTGTTCTGTACTAAAGCTGCTTGGTGCTGTGAAACTGAATCTGAAACTCCTCTCCTCTGCTTGTGTTTTGCATTTGGAAGAGATTTCTTTTCAACTGGAGAGGGGCAGTAGAACTCCTGAGCATCAGAGTATGTTAATAATAATAATGTAGGAAATACGAATGCTCTGATGATAATTCCGAAAAATCCTTTCTTAGTGAATATCAAGAAGCCAAAAGGAACATATGTGGCAAATTTCAAGTTTGTAGGTTTTACGCTTCTGGAGATTTTGTGATGATGTGTGAGTGTTACACCCCACTGCCATGAGCCAGACCAGGACAACCAAAAAGCCAGATGTGGCCCACACAGGCCATTAAATGCCCAGGTCTGGTTTAAACCATCCAGCATGAACTTAATGGCAGAACATGTCAAGGGCAGTGAGAATATAGAATAATAAGAGTTGGAGGGGACCTTGGAGGTCTTCTAGTCCAACCCCCTGCTCAAACAGGAGACCCTATACCCATTTCACACAAGTGGCTGTCAAATCTCTTCTTAAAAACCTCCAGTGATGGGGCACCTACAACTTCTGGTGGCAAGCAGTTCCACTGGTTAATTGTTCTCACTGTTAAGAAATTTCTCCCTAGTTCTAAGTTGCTTCTCTCCTTGATTGGTTTCCATCCATTATTTCTTGTCCTGCTTTGAGGTGCTTTGGAGAATAGCTTGACTCCCTCTTCTTTGTAGGATCTCATCAAAAATTGGAGCAGTGCTACTCTGTTTCCCTGAAAATACAACCTACCCTGAAAAGTAAGTCCTAGCTTGATTTTTTACAGGTGCGTCCTATATAAGCCCTACCCTCCTAAAATAAGCCCTAATTAAGATCCCACCCTCTCCACAGTGCATGGGTAAAAATTAAACGAGGGTGGAGATGGGGGGAAGTGGAGCAGCCCTACTACTTACCTGCCCTACTACTTCCCTCACCCCCCCCCCCGACACCTGCCTTGCTGGCCTATTTTTTCTGCAGCAACACTTTCCTGAAGGTCTCTGTGGCTGATAAGAAAGCTCTGGATCGATCCAGAGCTCAGTTATTGGCTGCAGAGGCCTTCAGGAAAGCTTTACCGGCCGCAGAAGTTCCTGAAGGCCTCTGACAACAAAAAGGAGGCTGGGGGCACAAGTGAGGTTCGTCAGTGGATGAACATCCCCTGAAAGTAAGACCTGGTGCCTTTTTTTTTTTTTTTGGTGGCAAAAAAACGGTAAGACAGGGTCTTATTTTCAGGGAAACACGGTATCATGTCCCCCACTAGTCCTTCTTTTAATTAAACCAGAGGTCATCTATCTGAGGTGAGAAGAGATGGGGTTCAAACCCTTGGATGACCAGGCCTTCACTATTCTGGACTACATTACAAGGCTGCTCAAGGATAAAACAAAACTGGTTTGGCTTTAATGCCCTCCGAGAAAGGGCATAAACATGAAGGCAATAATATTATTTTTCCAGAGAGAACTTGAAGGTGTACAAATGCTGCTCTCTGGTGGTCGAATGTCTGAATATTCTTTAATTCACAACTAGGTTAGGGTAATTTATTTTAAGACAGTCCCAGCTGCTGAAGAACCCCAACTATTGTCTGCAGGAGCCCAAAAATGATAATGCATCATGATTTCTAACTGCCAGTTTGGTGTAGCAGGCTTAGGCAAGGCACCGGGCTAGAAACCAAGAGGCAGTGAATTCTAGTCTCTCCTTACCTTAGGCAAGGAAGCCAGCTGCATGACTTTGGGCCAGTCATTGCCCCTCAGCCCTAGGAAGGAGGCAATGGTAAACCAATACCAAACGTGCAAAGCTTGGCTAATATTGCCAAAAACACCTGCAAGGACTTATCAAGGAGGTCATCAGAAGTCAAAGTGACTTGAGGGCAGATACAGAAAAAAAAAATCAATTTTAATGGTGCAATTCTTGTAGAACCAGGAACTTCAGATGGCCAAAAGCTCCTAAAATTTAGTGTTCTCACAAGGTTCAAATCAGTAAAATGTTCTTGTATAAGGAAAGCCATGTATGTTATTAGCATCCGTTGCTATGAATGTTTTTATGTTTTAATTGTTAATTATATGCATCTAGACATGCTTATGAAGCTGCTAATGAAGCAGGAAAAATACCTTAATCTACCACAGCCTAAAATCAGCAATCTGGTTGCACCTTTTCAGCCGAACAAATTTGATTAAAAGGCAGAAGTTTTTGCTAACAAAAGCATCTCCTTTTAATTAAATTTGTTAGTCTGTGAAAGGTGTCACCAGGAAGCTGATTTTTGAGCTAGCTAATGAACTGATAAAATTACATAAATAATATATACTAATTATCAAGTCCTTGTTAACTCTGAGCCACAGCATAAATTGAATTGCTCCATAATAATCTGTTCCTAATCAGGATCTTCATATGCAACATAAAATACATTTAATTAAGTTAACATACAAGTGTAAGAATCTATCAGTTGTCCTTGATTTACAGTCATAATGAAGCCTGCCATTACAGACATAAATTCACAAATGTCTCACACAGCGACCTAAATTTTGGGCTTAATTGTAGTTGTAAGTCAAGGACTACCTGGATATGGGTCTCCCGGTTAGCAGCCACTTCCGTCAATGAACTGGCAGCTTTCCAAACTGATGGTCCTAGATCCTGTGAAAGGCAGTTCCCAAGACCGGAATTACCTTGAAATAGGAGTGGATTGCTGCCGTGGCTTCGCTGCGTACCCTCAACAGGGCGCCCAGTACGTTGGTTCTGCATCGGAAGTGAGGCAGCTCCCGGAGATATTCCAGGGAGTGATGGACTTTATATTTCAGAGGGAAGGCCTAAAGAAGGGAGAATATATACAAAGTATATAGAAGCAGTTTGGTGTAGTGGTTAAGGCACTAAACTAGAAAGCAGGAGATGGTAAATTCTAGTCCTACCTTTGGCATGAAAGCTGACTAGGTGACTTTGAACCAATCACCAGGAGACTGTGAGTTCTAGCCCTACCTTAGGCCTGAAATCCAGCTGGGTGACTTGGGCCAATCACCAGGAACCTGTGAATTCTAGTCCTGCCTTTGGCATGAAAGCAGACTGAGTGACTTTGGACCAAACACTAGGAGACGGTGAATTCTAGCCTCACCTTAGGCATGAAGGCCGACTGGGTGATTTTGAGCCAGTCCCCCTCCCTTGCCCTCTCTCTCAGACCAACCCGCCTCACAGGGTTGTTGTTGTGGAGAAAATAGGAAGAAGAGGAAACATTAGGCATATCCACAACCTTGGTAAAAACAATAAAGGTAGGATACAGACAAAACAAATGAATAAATAAAGTATCCTTACTCAAGAATAAGCTGTATGAGCCCACAACTGAATCCCTTTGCAGCAAAGTTTTGAGCAAAAAATTACAGACCCAGCATTGCCCCACAGGAGGATAATCCCCTTACCAAAACGTCACAAGGTCCCACCACACGTATATTCTCCGCCGCCAGCTCCACCCTTTGTCCCTTGTGTGGGCTTTTCACCAGCTTCCCTCGCACTTCCACAGAACTGCCAAAAGTCAGTGTCCTGAAATGAAACCAGAAACCAGTTTTAGGGCAAAAACATTGACCAAAGAACTTTGGATCAGTGAGAATATCTGAAGCACAAACTCTCTCAGAGCTCCGACAAACGACCCCCATTCAAATCATAAGTCTCTAACCGCATCTCTCAGTGTAAAAAAAAAAAGATTTATTAGGAGTGGCCATGTTGGCGCTACCTGGGTACAGCTGACTCTAAGACACATTATTCATTTCACTCTTGATCCTGGTCTTCCCCTCACCCTGTGGATGTATATTCTCCAGTGGGACACATCTATAGCCAAGAGTCATCAATCACACTTTCCAGTAATAATCTTGCATGCCAACAGCTTCGGTTGCCTTGCAATTATCTGAAGCATTTAAGGAATGTCCTGCTTTCCCTCGGACCCTTTCTGCTGGCAACTAAAAAGACCAAAGGAGTATTCTTTTAAGTTGACATCCTCTACCATTTTAGACAAATGAATCTCCAATCTCTTCTTAAAAAAAAAAAAAAAAAAAAAACTCCAGTGATGGGAGCACCACAACTTCTGGAGGTAAGTCACTCCCCGAATGATAGTTTCTCATTGTCAGAGAAATTTTCCGTTATTTTTAAGTGGATCTTCCCTCTGGTGTTTGTCTGGGCCTGCAGAGTACAAATTCATTCAGTGGAACGCAGGTGGAATTTTGATTTAAAGTCAAGTGATTATCACAGATAAAATTTATCCCAGACACATGGAAAGACTTTTTACGATGTGGTTAGAGATAAAGAGGTAGAAATTAGAGAAAGAGCAGATGCATTGCTATGCATGGCATTAAATCCTGATGAAAAGTGTGTTGACAGTTACAAATATGCCAATATTAACCAAGCTGAACTACAAATAATGCTAAACGAGGAAAGAAAATCTAAGTTAAAACTATTGTTGCCACTATTATTGTTTTATTAGTATGTTAACATTATTTTTCTTCTTTCTTTTCGGAAATGATATGGCCCAGACAATACAGTGTATTCAAAAAGTTTATGAAAATATATAGTATAAAACAGATATAATATATAATTTATATATATATATATAAATTTAGTTTTCCTGAGGTTTCCCGGTATGTGTATGTGATCTTTGCGTGTTATTCGGTTTCTCCCGCCTATAAATAATTGAAGTATATTTGGCGACGTTGTCACCCGAAATCTAATTTTTGTCATCTTCAGGCTCGTGTCTTCCTGCCGTGCAGTTTCTCGGATAATGTGAGCTTGCTCATCAGCGACCCACAGAACAACCAATACAAGAACAGCCTGATGATGGCAATGAGATTCTGCTGTAAACGTACTGCCGTATAACTTTAAAAGGCCATAACTACGATGATTGCTTGGTGAGAGAGAGTGAGCGTCCTGAAGGAACGCGCTGAACTAGGTTAACCTGCGGAAAACTTTTTACAAAAATAAGCTATATGATAGGTGTTTCTGAGGTTTTCTGGCGGGTATTTGTATGGTGGATCTTTGGTTATTCGGGATTTTTCTCCCGGCCTAGAATTTGGAAGTATTTAGGCAACGTTTCGATGAAGGGTCTCATTCGATGCATCTTTCAGGCTTTTTTCTTCGGGCTTTGGGCTGTCGTCAGGTCGAGGAGTGAGCTTGCAGCGCATGCTATCTTCCTTTTAACTGCTAGTGCAGGCGTGTGGACTTGAGTTGCGAAGGTGCCGTGCTTGGCTTGGTGTTTGATTGGGTAGGGGGTGGGTTACTCTCGGATGGGCGAGGTTGGGATTGCGCTGGGGGCCTGGGGTGGGTGTCCTGGAGGGCTGGCGGGTAGGGGTGTTGCTGGCTGTAGGTGGCTTGGTTGTGCTCAGTTGGTCTGAGGTTGCCTGGGATTTGACGTGGTGAGCTGTGAGCTGTGTGCGTCTGGGGCTTCGATGTTCGGTGGTCGGGTGCCAACGATCTTCGATGGTGGGGGGGCGGTGTCAGTGTTGGCTTCTTTGTATGGGTCAGAGGGGGTGTTGAGAAGGTGCAGGGTGCCGAGGGAGTGGCCCTAAGCTGTTAGTGCGTGCGCCCATAATACAACACAAAGAAGGAGACGCCCACGTACGACCTCTACAAAACTTAGCCAAATTTCTCACCAAACAATTACAGACCTATGCAGAATCCATCAACTCACATGTAAGAATTCCAGTTCATCGAGATCATAAAGAAACAAAACTTACAACCGAGCGACCTACCAGTGAGCTTCGATGTCATATCCCTCTTCACCCAAGTGCCTATAAAAAAAGCCATCCAAAACAAATACAACCCCCCCCCAGTACATCCTAGATCTTACCAACCACTGCCTATCCAACACATACTTCACCTACAACGAACAAAAATACAAACAAATAGAAGGAGCACCCATGGGATCACCGCTCTCACCTGGCATCGCAAACCTCTACATGGAACACTTTGAAACACAATCTCTAGAAAAATATGATCACAAACCCAAACTCTGGTTCTGTTTCTCTGTGTCGTGCACACATGTGGAGTCGTGTGAGTTGTGTGAGTGTAATGTACAACCTGCTGAGCTTCCGGGACAGCTGAGCAGTGCTGCGTGCGGGTGCACAGCGGTTGGAAAGAGCCCAGGTGGGTGGGTAGCCGGCTCTCTGTCTGCTGCTCTTCAGAACTACCGGTTCTGGAGAGCGGGACAGAACCGGTAGAATCCCACCCTGACTGATATAATGTATCTGACACTATCAGAACTCTCTGTTTGAGGTCTTGTTCATACACTGTAATCTTACTGTGTCTATATTTTTAGGCATCCCTCTTTCTATTCTGTATATTTCACAATGCAACTCATATAACACTGGAGTTTTTTCATTCAATAATCTGTCACATAGGTTGGTGGCCAGCATTCTATATTTAAAAATGATGTAAGGCTTTTGGGCAGATTAGAATTAAATTAAGAATCCTCATTGCTTTCACCTCCTCAGCTGTCAAGTGAGACCTGGTAATATATTCATGGATCCAGAAGAGAAAATGGGCTAGAATTTACAGCAACAAAAATTACAGCATAACATAATTTAAAATAATTGATTTTCAAAGGGAAATATTTACTGATGGTCTTGAAATAACTATTGAAATAATTATCTATTTAATAACATGAGTTTTATAATTACATTTTGATTTTTTAATTGTTACTGAAATGCTTAAATATAGATGATAACAAATGTAATGTTCTCTCCCTTGTACATAGACAAACATAGAGTTATGCACACACAGACTCCAGATTGAGCTCCATAGTTGTAAAAGTGAGATGAATTGTGCTGCTTTTTAATTTCTTCATTATGTTTATTTGGTATAATTTTGAGGATTTGCTTCAAGATAACTAACACAGAAGTGCTTGAAAAGATAATAGGGATGTACAAATATGCTCTAAGAGTACTTGGCCTAAACTACTTTTGAAATTTGCTACAGTTAACTGATCTTGAGAGTTTTATACAGCTGAAAGTGTACAAACATTTCTCCTATTACTTAAACTTATAAACCATAAAATTTGAACCATTAAGAAATTATTGACATTGTGAATATCAAACTGTGTTCTGTTTGTTCATGTTGTATGTTTATTTGATCAAGCTGCATTTTTAGTATGAAATCCATTAATTTCATGTGGAAATTGGTAATTGATAATTTTGTGTGCTATGGGTAATTAGTTACTGTTTACAGAGTGACTTAATATGTAGCAAATACTTTAAAGATTAATTCAATTACAAATAGAAGAAAAAAATAATTGCAATTTTAAACAGAATGACTTGAATGTCCTATGAATTTTAGTAGAAAATATATCAATGGACAATAATTAGAAAATACAAACAGAGATGCTTTTTAGATTAAACTAATTAAATACCAGCATTTCTTGACTATAAACTAACTTTGTGCAGTATACAATAAACCCAAACAAAAAAAAATACAATATAATAAAATTATTAAAAACAAAGACTTAGAAAGAGAGAGAAAAAAGAACAATAACCTATGATGAGTCCAGCCAACAATGCCCACAACCTAATCCAACGCCTGATTGAAAGGACTCAGAATTCACCAACTTTATTAGTCCATATCATTTAGACCAATACTATGAGAGGTATGTGGTCTCTGTGCCATTTTGTTTATTACACATACTTTGCTACAAGCTATTTCTGTAAATTAAATAAATTAAATGGAATTAATATATATCTGGAAAAATTTAAATTTCCTAAGACAGTCATTCTCCAAGTCAGGAGACTTGGGTATCCCCAAGGCCTGTTATTGGATCTGTGATATCAAATAAATATAATTTTTTTAGTTTTAATTTCTAATATAATAAATATTCATAAACATAAACCAAAGGAATCCTGAGACCAAAATGTTTTAGAATCGCTGCTCTACAAGAGACATCAATAAGCCATCTTCTGGGTGATGTGGAAACTAGACTTCATTGTAGAAAATCTCTCTGGTTTGAAGAAATAAACTGAAGCTTTATCTAGTCTTAAAGGAAAGTAAACATTAAACAGGTGTAACTTAAGTTGGTTGACAGGTGAAGAAATGCTTGACAAAGACAGAACCCATCATGAAGATGCATTCACCATGACTAAGAATTTTCTAAATGTCTTTCAAATGATTTGCAACTGAATCTTGAATGGGGACCAGATATCTCATGTTTAAAAAACTTCAGTTCTACCAAGTTTGAACAATGGATCCTGCATCATTTGCATCCAATGAAAGGGTCAAACATATATTGGCAACATTTTTTTTCTGCTACATCTCATGATAGTCTTCCTCTTGTGCCCAAACTGTGGATCAGACAGTTATCATTAATGGTATAGGTATTCAAGTATTTTTTTTAAACGTGCTGTCACTATTCATGAACAACTTCATGTTGTATAAAATCTCTAAGGCTTTGTCACCCATTACTTTGGATGGAACCAAGTTATTGGTAATAAGGACAGCTGGTCTTAAACGGTCCTATTTTAGTTTTCTGCCACATGAAGGATGAGTGGGCAATACTTAAATTTAGTATTTTACTTAACTGACCTACTTCCATCTGGAAAAAAAATCTCATTTTGTCTTGACTCTCTTCTTAGTCACTGGGTTCTGATTCATTATGTCTCTCAAAAGAAATCATCAATTTTAAAAAGAAAAGATTTGGTGTAACTTTACATGAAAGCTTGACATAATCTTGTTCTTTCACAAATAACCTCAATGCAACGTAGACATGTTTCTGAGTTTGTCACTATCTTGGTAGTTTCATTTATTTTTATTTATTTTTTATCTAATTTATACGGCTGCCATTTGGGTGGTGAACAAAATAAAAACACAGAATTTCATTAAAGGACAAGCCAACGAAACTGCATCAAAGCTCAGTAAAACCACAAAGCTACTACAGATATACACCTAAGCTAATGCTCTCATCTCAATTACACAGGAAAATGTTAATGGGGTAAAACCTGTTTAGCTTAGTAGCAGAAGTGCTTTTGACCTGTGGCAGTAAAATAATTACCTCTGTTTTACACATTAAGCTGTCAAAAACCATCCAATAAACAATTCAAACATCAATGGGTTTCCCAGGCCTATACCGAACTAACTAACAACCAAATACAAATAAAATAACCTCATTTCATAATTCAGAAGCACAAATTGCTTTTCATGCCAAATTGAAATACTTTTTTGGTACTTGTGGATATGAGGAAGGAGGAGAATAAAAATAATTTGCTGTCAGCATTCGATTATGAAGACAAATTTGGTTATCACATAATAAGAATAGAAATATACACTACCTATCTTTTAATAGTAAGAAAAAATACAGTGCAAAACACTACTGTCTGTAGTTTCACAGCATCAGTTGGAATTAACAATTTTCTTAAAGCATTGTATTCAAATAATAAGAGGTCAGTGTGACAATTTTAGGGCTATTTACTGAATAACATATCTCTTTTTTAAAAGTTGTTATGCCAAAATTCTGCCACACTATAGCAACTCAGGAATTTTAGTTAACATCATACAGTTCAAAGAGAAGAACCATCTCTTAGGAAGTTTCTTCTCTCATTTTAGCTAGTTACTCTCACTGAACTTGTGAAGTGAAATCCAATACTGTAAGTCAGTAAATCAGAATGTGAGAATATTGAAATTCCAGAACAGATGCTTTCAATACCAGGGCTGTAAAACTCCTGGCCTGCAGGATCACATGCTGGCCACGGCCAGCCTGGTTTTGAGGGAAAAAGTCATGATACATCACAAGATGCTGCTGGGATGACTTCAGTTTGACACTCTTGTTCTAGACGTACCATTGAAATGAATGGGTGAACAAAATCAATCCATAGTTTGCTTACTGAATAAATTATAATTGGCTGTATTCTTGCAACATGCTAAAGCCATAAGCTCTTTGTACAAACTCCAGTTCAGAGTCTTCTAAGCCATGCAAACCACAATAGAGCTTGACAGAGTCAGAACAATCTGCCCAGTAAAATGAGGATACAGATTGTTGGGGGCAATATGCTGACTCTGTAAACCGCTTAGAGAGGGATGTAAAGTGCTGTGAAGCAGTATATAAGTCTTAAGTGCTGTTGCCATTTTTTGCTTCATTCCAGTGCAGCTACAGACAACTGGTGGAGGAGGGCTTCCGTGGAAGCATGTTATGACATATTGTATATTTATGTCATTTCATGACACAAATGGCACAGCTTATATTTTTGCATCAGATGTTGTGATACAAGTCTTAAGTACTGTGTGTGTCCACCGCATGGTGATGGCATGACAAACCTGATGTCCTTTGTTGTCATTCTAGCTTATGGTTATTACTGCCTTATTCCTCTAATTGATGATACAAAGACTGTACCTTGGGATTTCTGTGCGCTGTGCTTTATTAATAAGCTAGGGCAGTTTCTTGTTCCATTCTGCCTTGTTCACTTTGTAATCTGATTGATAGGCTGAGACTTTGAGATACTGGAGTATCACAGTGTCCTACAGCATCATAAAAATACCTGAAGAGGACATTTGGCTAGATTAGCAGGAAATTGGCATAGCTGATTGCTTTCAGACTCATGTATTAAAAGGAATAACATAATATACTTCTATGAATTAATCAATCAATTCATTATGCCAACTTCACACTCTCCAGATATGCTGGGAAGGCAATTTATAGTTTTTCTCTGCTTTGGGTTTTCTAAACATATGGAGGATATTGGTTTGATGAAGAATGAATGATGAGACATTTGATGTTGCAGATGACTGGATGTAGTCTGTTTGTCACAGTACAGCAGTAATTAAATAGAGCATTGGCTGGAGAAATATTCCATTATTCATTAAAATTTCATATTTCCCAATTAGTAGCAAAAAAGTGTGCCTTAGACCACAATCTGAAATTTACCTACAAAGGACTAAGCTTGTTTAACTGAGCACAGTGGTTTGTAAATTCTGACCAAGTCCTAGGAATTTCAGGATGATTCTTTACTTGTAACCTTTACATCTTGAAATTGTACATTCTTGCTTTTGTCCTATATAATTTGGACCTATTTAAATCCACATCATCAGACAAGGAAAGCAAAGAAACTAACGAAGAACTGAAGAATTATTTTCATCTTGACACTGATAAGATATTGTGTGAAGCAAACTTCTTCAGACAGTTAGTTCATATATTTTTTCAGAGTAACAGAGCTGGAAGAGACATAGGAGGGTTTCTAATCCAACTGCCTGCTCAGGCAGGAAACCCTATATCATTTCAGACGAATGATTGTCCAGTCTCTTCTTAAAAACTTCCAGTTTTGGAGCACCCACAACTTCTGGAGGGCAAGTTGTTCCACTGATTAATGGTTCTGCCAGGAAATTCCTCCTTAGTTCTAGGCTAGATCTCTCCTTGATTAGTTTTCATCCAATGCCTCTTCTCCTGCCTTCATGTGCTTTGGAGAATTCTTCCTTGTGGCAGTCTCTTAGATATTGGAACACTACTATCATGTCATCCCTAGTCCTTCTTTTCCTTTAGTTAGTTTTTTTTTTTTTGAGAGAGAGAAACTAGATGAATAAGAGTATGCAGATACAATATTTCAAATTAGAGTCACTGTACTTGTAATTTTTGTGCTTGTGTTTCTTCCCTAGAAGAAGGGGCTGTAGTGATCTGAAATAATGATCTATTTTTCTGTCTTTTACAGTTTTTAAATTATTAGTTTTAACCTTAGTGAGGAGGCTCACCTGTGTTGGTAACTTGATGAAGATTTTTGGAATTTTCTGAGACACACAAAAAATGAATTACTCTGCATTGGCTAATCTTTATAGGGTTAGACATTTTCCAGAAAAAAAAAATCAGAATAGCATTTTGGCAACATTTCTTCAAAAATAATACTGCCTGAATCAGTTCTTTTTAAGTGTTCAGGCTCAGTGTTCACATTTCTTATCCTCAGAGGTAAGCTTTTCCTGTGCTAGTTGCAGCAAGAATAGACCATTATTGTGCTTTAATATCTGAATTAGCAGCTACCGTGTAATTGTTGAAAAACATTCCTTTTCTAAACTGGGCATCTTGCCTTTGTGCATTAGCAAGACTCAAGAGCAGAAGGTGACAAGCTTTCACAGAGAATCATGCTGTTATAATAACACTCTCCCAATGCGATTGCTTTTGGCATTGGAAGGCACCATGAATTTGAAAATTGCTGTCATAAACAGTCTATGTTGCTAATATTATTTCTTTAACCTCTTTGAAAGTTGCTTCCTTGGCAAATTCCCATCACAACATAAAATTTTCTTGTAATCTGATTCTAGGAATGTTGAAATGATAACCAGTAGCTTTTGCTGCATAGACAGTATGATATGTATAGCAAAAATTTGACCTTGTTCCTAGTAAAGTAATTGCCTAACTCTAGAAGCCCAATAATAATAATAATAGAAATTAGCTTCAGCTGAACAACTCGTATATATTTTGCTAGTTGTTCCTGTTGCCACTAAAAAGTCCCTTTAGCTCCTTTAGCAACAATTTGAACTATACTTCCTACTTTCAGCAGCCTATTGTATATTGCAGGAAAAAAAAATGGTTAGAAATAAGTCAATTTCTTTTGTTGCCCTGCCCAAAATCTTAGAAGAGCAGAAAGTTCAGTTTTATATTTGAGTTCTGTCATTAAGAGAGTCAGTTTGGTACAGTGGTTAAGGCATCAGATTAGGAACCACAAGATCAGTTTAGGTATAGGCATAAAGCCGAGTGCCTAACCTTGGGCCAATCTTCCAGTCCTAGCAAGGAGGCAAGGGCAAGCCATTTCCCAAATATCTTGTCAAGAAAACTGTAGGGTATTTTTCAGACAGTCAACAGAGGTCATAAACTGACTCTGAAGCACAAAACAAAATAAGACCTTGTCATAAAGGGGGGGCAATACTCAGATATAAAATTGCATCAAATTTTCCTCTTTTTTAAAAGCAGCAGAAGGAATGTAAGGATTGGTTTATTCTTGATGTGTGCAAAGACTACCAGTGAGACTGAAACTTAGCAATAGCACTTATACATATATACTGTTTCACAGTGCTTTACAATCCTCTCTAAATAGTTTACAGAGTTGGTATATTGCTGAGTCAATATTGAGTTGGTCAAGATTGAACTGCTGGCAGTCATCAGAGTTAGCCTGCAGCTATGGACTATGTTTAAACCTAGTGGCACATTATACTCTAGCTAATAATACACACCCTCCTAAGATAGAACTTGAGCTCTTGTGATCCTTCAAACTTTTTCTTAGAAAATTATAGTCACATTTTCCTCTAATATAAAACAAGCAGAGAAGGCTTAAATAAAAAGCCTGGATACTGAGCCAATTAAAAAAGCTAGGTAGCAGCACCTACTGAATTTAACTATTTTTTAAAAGACAAGTAGAGTTGATTAGTACTTTGATGGGGAAACTTCCAGGAAATCCTCATGACCATAAACTAGAGAAGTCAGTTGTTGAGACAAAACATAGACATGGTCATGACAAGTTTAGGATCCTTAGTATCAGTGCTGAGCTTGCTGATGTATAATGTGAAATGACCCTGATGCTGATTGTGACAGTACTCAACACTGAGTCTTGATGTGTGAAATCAAAAACTTTCAGCAATTTCCTACTTCATTTCTGTGCCTATATATATAGCCTTATATATTTTAAAAGGCTACATTGAGACCATTATAACATTGGATTATGTACATGTGCAGAACGGGTGATTAATCAGATTTGCACAAAATGTGTATTTTAGCTAATGAAGGTAACCCAGACACAAAATGAAACCTGCTTTTGTCTTTGTATGCTGACTAGAAATCCAAGACCTATACAAAGTGATTTTGGTGTTGTGTGTAAAATCATTAAGTTTTCTTGCTAGCTGGAACACATTTGCAAGTTGCTTTCTGTTCCCATCCCATCCCCCTACACACACTAGCAAAATTTATCTGAGGGCTAATATTGTATAAGCTATCCTATTCCCTATAGAAAAACTAACACGTATTATGGTAGTTTCCTTGGCTATCTTAATGCTCTTTGAAGGTCACTCAGTGATTTGACTTCATTGCCTTATTGTCCAGGTCTCAGATAATTCTCAAAATCTCTCCTATTTCATTCATGAACTGAAAAGGGCCATTTGATTTTAGGATGCTCCAATGCTTAGTTACTGGATTAGGAGGCTTTTCATAACCAGAAAAAAAATGAGAATATGATATCAGTAATCTTTATAGTAACAATTTAAGCATTCAAGATACTATCTCCTGTTAACAGTTTGTCAGGAAATACAAAGAAGATTGCAATAATAATTACCATTATATTATAATAATAATTATAATAAAATGGTATAATAATAAAAAACCCACCAACTATGTTACTTTATATACTGCCATAAATCTTGATAATTATGTTGAAATAAATAGGAAGCAGGGTAGTCATTATCAACAGCTAAAAAACTTCTGGTGTATAAAGTGTTGGCTTTTTAGTTGATAATAAAGTTAAATTGACAACTGTTTAGTTGATAATAAAGTTAAATTGACAACTGTTTGCATTTCATTGAAACTCATTATAGGTATACATCATTCATTATAGGGTGTGTAAGGTGGCCATCTCCAATGTACTTATTTTCCAGACATGTTAAACTGCAATTTCCTGTTGATTGAACACTCTTCCTCATTTAATTAAAGGGGGAAATATAGTTGAGGATTGTTAAAGAAAGGGCTATACCACTATAAGAATGTTCTGTGCTGGTACTATCCAAAAATAACCTGGAGATGACATAGTAATCTGAAACATTTTATAAAGACCTATCTAGGAATTAGGCTTCTTGGTTGGAAGAGAAGTGAACATGAACTGACCTTTTTTAAAAAAATAATAATAATCAAGCGTCCATTGTAATCTCAAAGAGGATCATAAAGTCACAGTGCCTGATTCTGTAAATTTGTAATGTAAAATAAGGCATGGGGGAGTTTGATTTGCACCCTGAAATTGTAAAAGTGGGCAGACTGCCAAGCACCCAAATTTTGATTATGAGACCATGGACACTGCAATGGCCATAACTTCTATTCAGGTCATCATAATTTTAGAGGTCACTGAATGAATGTTTCTTTAGTTTTAATTTACTTTATTGTCACTGCACCTCATACAACAAAATCAAACACCATCTTCAGTGCACATCATGACCATGAAAATAAACACA
>BHFT01032323.1:0-26483 GCA_004320025.1 Laticauda laticaudata
TCTGTTCCCAATGTATGTGGCCGGGCATGATGTACAGGGAATTATGTTCGTATATGGCCTTGGGTTTTCCAAGGTCAATTTTATCTTTGGGGAGTTTCTTCAGGAATGGCTTGCTATTCTTTGTCTGTTTTTTGAAGGCAGTCTTTGATGTTGATGCCTGTGTAGTATCTTACTGATTTTGGTCTGGTAGTACACTCTTATGTAGGGCAGGACAGCTGTTCCATAAGTGTGGTGATCTTCTAGGCTCTGTGTATGTTCTTGGTGTGTTTTTGGTGGGATTCAAGCTGGTGAATTTTGTTTTTGTGGAAAGCCGTTGGCTGTTCAAATACTTTAGTCAGGGGTGCATAGTTCAGTCTTTATATGTTTGCTTATCTGCCCAGGCATTTTGGTTCTGGCAAAATTAGTGTTTTTGGCCATGGGATTACATGTGCTGGGTGGTGGTGGGTTGGGCGTATGAAGGTAGCGGTTGGTGCGTGTGTCTCTTCTTCTTGGTATTGATTGGTGGTGCTCCCAGTGTGCCATCTGGTTCTTTTGTAGTATGTACACTAGGAATGGTAGTTGTTTGTTTTATTCCATTTACCATTGATGAACTTGATTTTGGGGAGTGTGTCTGTTTGAGGTGTGTTAGAAATTGTTTAGGTTTTCTTTTCCATGGGAGTGCCAAATCACAAATGTGTCATTGATTATCTTAAGGCCATACAGTTTGGTTTGTGGGTGGCATTAGCCAGGGCTCTGGATTCGATATTCTTCCATGAACAGGTTTGCCAATGACGGGTGACAGTGGTGATTCGCCATAGGGCGGCTCCTTCAAGTTTGCTTGTATTCTTTGTCCTCTTGTAATACTGAAATATGTTTGTTTAGGCAGTGTTCTGTTAGTTCCATGAGCGTCTTTAGCTGGTTGGTATTTATTTTGATGGATTTTCAAGAGCTTTCTTTTATCGGACTTGATGAATATTGAAACCACGTTGCAAAACTTTACCAAACAGAATCTTCTTGTTCTACGTGTAGTCTTTTGAATCATTTTCTAGAAGTGGTATGAGTTTGTACAATGAATCTGCAGTTCAAGCATGGGGCTGAATAATATTATATATTCATATAATATAGTACATTATAAACATATATTTATAATAATATTAATCTATATATATAATCTATCTACCCACTGCATCGGCAATAACATTTTCAAAAAGATATTCAAAACTTGATACTTTAATGGCACTTAAATGGAAATAAATGTATATAATAAGGAATACACGCTTTTATGAGCCTGTTTACCTTTTTTTCACATGATATTTCTAGATGAATATTCTCAAAAAATTTAAATGGTAATTTGAGAAAAAAATCATTTTCACTGAGATTCCTCTACTGTGGAGGATCTTTTATCTTTAAGTTTTGTCTAAACAACAGGAAGATAAAACAATGGTTTTTGTTTAAATATTTCTTTAACCATTGGGTCTCCCAGTTGTAATGGTCGATAAGAATTTCCAAAATGGGGTGAGGGGAAGAGGGGATACAGGAAAGGGAAAAGAGAAACCATGAAATTTAACTTCTGCTGCTAAAGAAATATTGATAGGGAGGCTTCCGGTTGAACTTCCCAAAGATTGGATCAACTTACCGCGGATCATCCATCAGCTCTTCGTCCATGCTTCTTCATTGGAGAGCCCCAATCGGCTAGATTTGGGGTAAGAAGCCATCTAATACGGGGCAGTGGAGGAAGGAGATGCCCAGCTGGGTAGAGGGAGCGTGTATATCCTTTCTCTGACTTGGCACTCCCCAACGAGACGTCTGCAGAGGCAGTGGTCTAAATGGCCACCCTGAAGGGAAGAGTCAGTTAGAAATCAAGATCGTGCAGGGAAAAAGGAAAAAGTGGAGAGCAAGAACAAATGGGAATAATATTGGATGCCTATTAATAAATGAAAGGATTAATTTTAAGAAACTTTTAAGAAAGGAATGTAAAGGCAGGGAATACAAACAAAAAAAAAGGTGAAAAATTGTTTTGACAGCTGTGAGGCTTTTGAACTGATGAAAGCGTAGAAGCTGGAAGAAGACAGACCATCTTTACGTAATCTGGATAAATATACTGTGACAGCCATATAGGCACATAATAATGGCTGAATGCGAAAAGTGTCAAAAGGGGAAGAAACTTAAATCATTTAATTGGTTTGACTTTTTTCTGGTAAGATTTGTGGTTTAAGAGCCCCCTGAACAGATGACAAAAAAAAGGGATAAATTATTCAGTTATAACAAGGAGGTGCCATCTAATGAACAAATCTAACTTTGATTCCTTTTTTAAAAAAGGATACATATTTCTTAAAAAACTCTTAAGGAATAATTGATACGATAAAAAAAAAGAACTTTTTTAAAAAAATAAATATGACTGAAACAAAGAAGTAGAAAGATTCTGCCCTGGGATTAATGCTGATTTTGGCCGAATGGATTTAGTATTGGATCTACCTGTGAATTAAAAAGTCTGAGGAATAAAACAAAAGCTGTGACAGTTTGAAAAACTAACCTGCTATAGAATTTTTATCAAATTAATTTTTTAAAATCGTTTTTGATTTTATTTGTTGTTCAAATTGCTTACAGATAATAGTATAAGTGTAAAAACATAGTTATGAATATATGGACTACGTATAAGAAAAATAAAAGAAACAACAAGGAGAGAGGACAGTAGGCACGTTGGTGTGCTTATGCCACATCCCCTACAGACCTCTTAGGAAGCGTGTGAGGTCACAATAGTTAGATAATCTAAGGTGTTAAAGTGTTTGGTGGAAGAAACCACAGAGAACAGGAAGAGTATTCCAGACATTAGACCACTCTTCTTTGCTTGACAGTTAGTATTTCCTTGCAATCAAGTTGGTGTGGGCTACCTTGAGTTTGTATCTATTGTTTGCTCTTGTTATTGTTATGGTTGAAGCTGAAGTATTCCAGATTTGCCAAGGATAGGCATTGCTCAATGTAATGATTTTATAATACTAAAAGCTAGAATTGGAGCTGAAAGTGGTGTATGTTTAGGTTTTACTTAGGTCTTAGAATTTCCAAGCTTTGGTGGCATAAGGTATTTCCTGCAATGAGTAGAGGAGGTGGAGAACTATTTCTGTAAATATTTCTTGGACTTTTCTCAACTGTGGTTAATAATCAGATACGTAATGTGGGTCCAGGACCATATGGTACAATTATCTGGCAAAACATGTGGGTTGTTTCACTATTTTTTTTTAAGTGTGTTATTGGTTTTAAAAACATGAAGCAAAACAAAACCATACAAAAACATCAAAGCCATCTTCCATATATACAGAAACAGTGTGCCGGTTGTTTTAACAAATTTTTTGTGTTCCATTTGTAGTTTCATTACAGTTACATTGTATATACCTTGCGTACTTTCAATCAATATTAAATACATTAATATCACGTATTATCAATCATTTGACTTACACTTTTTATACATTTGTGCTTTATGAAAATCATCATATTTTACTTAATTTGTTATATAATGGTTCCATATTATGCATGCCCAAATCTATCCTAAAATTCATTTGGTACGATATAATATAGAAAAGAGATACTCTTTATAATCTGTATATATTTCTAAGAATTACATATTTCATTACTATATTTTATTGTCTAACATTGATAGAATAGATCACAATGTTTATAAAATTGTTTATCATTCTTGGTTCTCTGATTTCAATGTCAATCTACTCATTGTCTAGCAACATGTCCAAACTTTTCTCTTTAATGATTTCGTCCTGTGATGGTGTTTTTCTTCATTTTCCAGTCTATTTAGCAAATATCAATACTAGCCGCTGTTAAATTCATTTACAATCAGGTATTTCAAGTCTCTTACTATATATTTCAGTGTAAAATTCCGCAATAAATAATAATCTTCTCTGGTTATCAAATCTATCATGCTTTATTTTGTCATTTTTCCAACCACGTGTGGATTTTAGCGTTCCAATATTTTTTAGCATCCCACACATGATCCCACCACGTATGTAATATGAGCCTAGGTTGTCTGAATGACATTTCCAACTTTTTTTGGAATTTATTTTGAACTTTCCTTGCTATTCTTTGTAGGGGGAAAATGCCACCTGTAAAGACCTCTTATACACATTTTCTTTATATGCCTAGTTGACATTGTCATTTTGTAATTTTGAGAGCCACGTTTTTGCCATTTCTTAAATCAATCCCCATTCCAAAATCTCCCCAAGGCAATCTAAAGTTTTCTTTATACTTGTTCTTCCTCTCAGTTTAATTTCTAATAAAATGATCCAAGCATTTTTTAATCACCTTTTCATCATGTACCTGTTCAAAAATTTTTTCATAAGTCAGTCAGTTTATCATAAAAACTTCTGTTTTTAGATCTTTATAGACATTAATGTATTTGACATAATGAAAACCAATTCATCTTTATACCTTGTTCCTTCGAGTTTTTGGCATTAGTTAATTAAATTACCCTTTTATTCGAATATTTCACCAATATCCTAGCTGTTGTTTCCTTTTTGTAGTATTATAGGATATAGAAAATGTTTCAATATAGTTGATAACCAGACTGGAATTTTCAAACAACATTGTCTTTTAATCTTCTCCCAGCTTTAACCACCAGAACCCCATATATAGATGTCTTCCTAAAGTATCCCTTGTGTTTTAGTTCCTTTATACTATAAAAAACGCATGCCACCCCACAACCGATTATGTCCTTCTATGACAACAATCTCATATTTCTAAGTGTTATCCATTCCTTAACCCACATACAAATTTGTAGCTTGGTGAGTACTACTCCCAAATTGGCAAACCAAATCCTCCTCCTTCCGAGCATCTTGGTAAAGTTTTAATCTTTTATTCTTGCTTTTCTAACCTTGCCTATAAATTTGAAACACAGATTTTAATTTTAAATCTTCAAGTAATTGCTTTCCAAAGCCAGACTGGATTGTTTTCGAACAAATATAAAATTCTGGGTAATATATATCATCTTGGATTTTCGTATTGCCCCTATTATTTGACAGTTGTAAAATTTTCCCCATTTCACCAGATCTAGCACGTATCTGCTGGCATTATGTTTGATTAATATTCTTTCTCTTTTAGTTACGTGCAATCTTGCTGTCAATATATCCCCAAGTGTCAACTTTGATCTTTTTTGTGACCTGATTTCAATAGATCTGCCAGTTCTTCCTTTTTGTCTGATAACATATTCATTTTGTCCAAGATCTTCTCGTCTTTATCTTCAGTTTACTTTTCAAGCCAGCCAACCGTTTCGCATCGATGTCCATATCTTTCTAATAATTTTTGATGCTGTTTGTAGTGTCTTTTAAAATAAAAATCCAGTAAATCTGCAAATGCCTTGCAATTTAAATTCCTTCCTTTTTTAATTTTCATTCCTTTTATATGTCTTTTTCATTCATCTAATATTTCTATTTAGCACTTTTCAAGGTTAACACAAACAACAGAGGTGATGTGGGCACCTTGGTCTTGTTCCATTTCTTATTACATAAGAGGTCTGACAGTTCTCCCCTAAAATCATTACCTCTTTGCCAATTTTGCTTATGATATATAGCTTCTATTGTTTGAATAGAAATTTTTTCGCAAAAGCTCCGATCCTGTTTCCAGCCAGTAATAACAGAATCACCAAATTCACATTATCAAATTGCCCTTCTGTGCATCTAAAAATAATTCAAAGCCACTTTGTATTTTTCAGGGTGGTGTCTATCGTAATGTTGACTTTAATTTGTCTCTTTTGGCAGAAATCCATTTTGATCAGGATGGATAAAATTGTTCAAGTATTTTCTTTAAGCTGCTTTTCTGCCAAATATTGAAGCAAATTTTATCAGTCTGTGTTTAGTAAGGAATAGAGGTCTATAGGTCATCTTGATTTGAAATGGATCGGGCCCTCTCTTTTGGAAATAAGTGGTAATATAGCTTCTGACCATTGAATTTAGGTATTCTCTTCTATTAACATTAACTTCATTCATAAACTTCTTCGCAGGAAGGTTAATTATTCTTGTAACGTTTTGGTAAAATTCTGCCGGAAGTCATCTGGACCTGTTGCCTTTCCATTATTTTTGCTTCTTGAGTGCTTCAATTAACTCCAATCATTGTTATGTTGCTTTCTAACATTGTTTCAATCTCTTTAGTATCTGGGGTAGATTAGCATTCTGTTAAATACTGTTTAATCCTTTCCCTCATCAAAATATTCTCTTGTTATGTATAGTTTCCCATCGATTTTCCTTCTTCTTCGTTTACTACCACAGCCAACTTGGCCTTGGTCATCAATTATTGCAATATTTTTCTTGATTCTTTCTCCTTTCTCATTTTATTGTTAACCATCTACACGGTTTATCTTGTATCTTTTCAGAGTAGTTTCTGTTTAGCACTCTAAATTTTCTGTGCTAGTTCTTCTTTTCCTGTTGAGACCCATTTCATGTTTGGCTGTATATCTATTTCTAACTATATGTCCTTTTTCTGTGGCATTTTCTGTAAACTCTTTTTCAAAGCTTCCTTTATACTCGTCCTCTAATGCCTTAGTGTGGCTAATCTGTTCATGGTATTTCTTTTCCTTGTACTAGTCTAGTATCACAGCCTTCTGGAATATGCCTTCATTGTACCCATACGTTCTGCTATTGATGTATCTTCTTTTTGTTTTTCTCCAAAGAAAAAAAGCCATTTCTTGTTCTCCATCCACTGTGTGAAGTCTTTCCCCTTTAAATCGTATTTATTAATGTCATCTAGATCTTTTTTTCTATGTCCTTTCCATTTAACTTGTCAGTGGGATTAGACTGCCAAGTGAACTGTGTGTTCATATTTATTCTTGAATATGAGTGTAACAATTCTGTTTGACATCCGATATACATATCTATTCTTGGACCATAATAAATGTCTATTTTAGTAAAGGTGTATTTGTTTGGTTTTAGCATTTCTTTCTCTCCATGTATCTTTTAAGTTACTTTTATCTAGCCAATTTTAAAATAAAAGATATCGGTTTACTTACTTTTTGCCTTTATTGTTTTCTGTGCTGTATGCCAGTTTTATTGATCTACAATTCATTAAAATCTCCCAATCATAACTATATAGCATATTTCAGATCAATTAATTATTCCATATGTAATTTTTATAAATTCTTCTGATTGTCACTCGCGGGGCATAGATTGTGATCAGGAGTTGTCTTTCATATTATTGCTCCATTATTGTCCACATTTACTAATCTTCCATACGTCTATCAGTTAATAAATCACCTTTCACTGGGATATACCTCTTTTCTTGCATTGTGTCAAAAGAAGTAAATAATTTTCCCCTAACTGGGCTGTTATCAAAATAATTGTTCATGTCTGCTTTTTAATAATGTACTTCTCTGTGTAGGCAGATTATATCAATTTTTATGTTCTTCTAAGTTTTATGGGAAGGCTTTCTTGTTTTTAATAGCATAGTTAAGGTCCATTTATTGTTAATTGCAATCAATTTTTGTCTCTTGCCATGGTTATATTTTGTGAGTTTAGGTTAACAAGCTCTTGTAGATCTTGGTTCACGTAGTTCTTTCGCTTCGTCCTTTCCACCTAGCACCTCTTCTTCTTTTTTCAGTCGAATTTGGCAATGCTTTTTGGAATTCACTATCAAGGTGAGAATTTCTTTTTTTGCCTCTTCCTCGTTTCCCTCGTAAAATGATATGTGTAAAACTTGATTCAGCTTTCTCAAGAATGAAGTCATTTCTGGGTATCTCTGTTCCTGCCATGTGTGAACATTAAACCTTCTGAATCAGCGCATCCTATAATTCAGCCTCTTTTTTAAAGTAGTATGTTTGGTCAGAGAATCCAGTATTCTCTTCTCTTCTCTTCTCATGCTCTTCTCACTCTTCTTGGGTAACTTCTTCTGGGTACTGGACACCACTTTACAGTACAGAATTTTGATAGGACACTCCAAATTTGAGACCATTGTTGCTCTGTTTTGATAGAATATGCTTCTATCCCAGTTAGGCAGGTGATCCAGAGATCCATAAGATTTTTAGTTTTTAGCAGTAGTTTTGTTGTGTACCACTGAATCAAAGGCTTTACAGGAAGTTATGTAATTTGGCAGTCAATTTGCTTTGCCCTGATTCAAGTTGGTGATAGTCCATATGTTTTTATAGTGTAAAAGATTGCGATTAGCAGGATAGTTTTTTTTTCTGAAACCAATATTGTTTATTAAGAGAGTAGGCCTGTTTGTCTCTAATTAATAATTAATAGACAGAAATGTGTAAAATGCAGTATCTCTAACTGGGAATTAAAATGGAACTTAGAACCATGAAAGAAACACTACAAGAAAATAGGTTGAAGTCATGAGATTTGCTTTAAAATTTTTGGAAAAATGCGATTTCAGAACATAACACAACAAAGACAGAGAGGAGTGGAGTGGTACTACAGAAGATGCCATTTTCAACTATCATCCCATGAACAAAGGATTTTGAAAAAAAAGTGAAGAAGAGTGGGAAATAAAAAATATGAGATTATAAGAAAGGCAAATAAAAGGGGAATATCTGTAAAGATTAAAAAAGGCAAAAGAAACAAGAAAAATTAAAGGGTGGAAGGAAGTTATAAATTAGGGAGGAGATAAAAACTGGATGTGGAAGAATAAAGGGAAAAATAAGAAAAGGAAAAGAAGAGAATATAGTAAACAGGATCTGGAAACAAAAATAATGGGAAATTGTAAAGAAAATGAAATAAAATTGTTTAAATTTAGAAGGACACACAAAGATTAAATGTCTGATTAAGATTTGAAGAAAGGGGATTCCTGCAAGGTGAGGGGCAAGTAGCATTAAATTCTGAAGTAGAATTATGTGTAGGCAAATAGGGTATATCAAAGATTATTTAAGATGAAAAATAGAGCTGATATTTTTTGTATTGGAATGTATGCTAATCTTCTCATATTGTACAAAGATTAATGGAATAATTAATGAAAATATGGCTTACTAACTATACTGAAATAATTGAAAATGAAGTATAATATTTTGCTAGTATCTGAAGAATGCTTGCCATATTATGTACAATTCATAATTACCCTTTTTCCATGCATTTGAATATCTTAAGTAAATTGAAAATAATCAGCATGATATATAAATCGAGATCCGATTGGAGTTTATCCACTTCTAAGTTCAAAAGTATTTGACAATTTTCATTGATGAAAAAGGAGGTGAATGGAATTAATCTAGTTCAGGTCAGAATTAATGTTGTTTATATTTTGCTCCTGAATGTTAAAATTTCCATATTCAAAGGGACACAACATGCGAATCATTAATTATTTATTCTAATTAGTTTCTAAGATTATAATCTCTTATTATCAGAATAGTGACATGCTTAATGGTGCATCAAGAAAATTCTATAATATGTAAACTAAAGGATGCAAGAATACATTCCAGTTACTGAGAAAATATTATATTCATTTCATTATTTTCAGTATTAGTTAGTAAGCAATAATTTCATAATTATTCCATTAATCTTTGTACATATGAGAAGGATAGCATACATTCCAATACCAAAAAATAATCAGCTCTTTTTTTTCATTCTTAATAATCTTATAATATGCCCTATTTCCTACACTATTCTAACTTTCAGAATTTATTGCTACTTCCCTCACCCTTGCAATATCCCCTCTTTTCGAACTTAATCAGACATTATCTTCTGTGTCTTCTAAAAAACAATTATTTTCATTTTCTGTTAGCAAATTCCCATATTAGTTTCTGTTTCCAGATCCTGTTTCTATATTGCTCTTCTTTTCCTTTGTCATTTTCCCCTTATTCTTCCACTCCAGTTTTTTTCTCCTCCCTATTATTATAACTTCCTTCACCCTTTAATTTTCTGTTGTTTCTTTTTGCCTTATTTTAATTTGTAACAGATATTCCCACTTTTTCTTTTCCTTCTTATATCTCATATCTTTTATTTTCCCCCTTTTTCCCCTCTTTTTTTTCAAAATTCTTTGTTCTGGGCATGATAGGTTGAAAAATGGCCTCTTCTGTTAATCCACTCCACCTCCTCCTCTGTCTTTGTTGTTTCATGGTTCTTGAAATCGCATTTTTCCAAAAATTTTAAAGCAATCCATGAATTCACCTTTTTTCTTGTAGGTGTTCTTTCATGGTTCTAAGTTCTCATTTTTAATTCCAGTAGATGAATACTGCCATTTTAAACACATTTGCTTGTCTATTAATTTTTACATTAGAGACAGAACAGTCCTACTCTCTAATAAACAATTGTTTCAGAAAAAAAACTAATCCTGCAATCTGGCAACTCTTTACACTACATAAAATCATTATGGACTAACAACTTTGATCAGGGCAAAGCAATAGATGCAATCTAACAATTAGATCTTCTGTATAAGAGCCTTTGATTCAGTCGGTACACAAAAACTACTGCTAAAATAAAATCTTATGGTATCTCTGACACCTTGCCCTAACTGGAAATAGAAGCATTCTATCAACACAGACAAACCATTGGTCAAAAATTGGGAGTGTCCTATCCAAATTCTGTACCTGTCAACAGTGTGTCCAGTACCAGAAGAGTACCCAGAAGAGTGAGAGAGATGAGAAGAGGAACGAGAAGAGAATACTGACTTCCTGACCAAAATTACTAACTTAAAAAAGAAGGTTGAATTATAATGAGCTGATTCCAGAAGAGGTTTAATTCTTCACATGGCTAAGAACAGAGATACAGAAATTGATCAATTGAGAAAGCTGATCATTTTCACATATCCATTTTCGAGGGAAAGAGAAAGGCAGAAAAAAGAAATTTCACTATGATTCCACAAAGCCATTGCCGAAATGACTGAAAGAAGAGAAAGTGCATAGTGGAAAGGCCGAAGCGATAAGAACTAGCTGAACCAAGATTACAAAGCTTGTTAAGCCTAACTACAAAATATAACCATGGAATGAGAAAAATTGATTGCAATTAACATAAATGGACGTTAACTCAGCTATTAAAACAAGCGAAAGCCGTCCATAATTAGAGATAATTAAAAAATTGATATAGATTTGCCTAAGAGAAGTACATATTAAAAAGCAACATGAAAATTGGTTGATACAGCCAAAAGTTAGGGAAAAAATTACTTCTTTGACCACAATGCAAGAAAAGAGGATTATCCAGTGAGAAGTGATTTATACTGATGACGAGGAAGATTAGTAAATGTTGGAAATAATGGACAATAATATTGAAAACACTTCCTGATCACATCTATGCCCCGAGTGACAATCAAGAAGAATTTTATAAAAAATTACATATGAAAATTAATTGATCTTGGATATCTAATAATAGTTTGATGGAGATTTAAGGAATTTGTAGACAATAAAACTGGACTATAACAGCACAGAAAACATAATAGCAGAAACAGTTAAAGTAAAACCGATATCTTTTTTTTAAATGGTAGATAAAATAAACTTAAAAGATAACATGGAGAGAAAGAAAGTGCTAAAACCCCAACAATACACCTCTACTAACAATAGACATTTATTATGGTCCAGAATAGATATGATATGGTATGTCAACGGAATTGTAACTAATATTCAAGAAAATAGAATATCTGAAACAAGAACTTGGCACGATCATAATCCACTGACAAGTTAAATGGAAAAGTACAAAAGAAAAAGAATTCTAGAATGGACATTAATAATACGATTTTAAAGGGGAAAAGAACTTCACACAGGTGGATGGAAGAAGAAGAATTGCTTTTTTCTTTGAGAAACAAAAAGATAGATACATCATGCAGAACGTATGGGATACAAATGAAGGCATATCCAGAGGCTTTGAATAATAGACTATCATGAAAGAAATAACATGAACAGATTAGTCCACTAAGCATTAGAGAGACGAAGTTAAAGGACGTGAAAAAGAGTTTACAAGGAATAAAGTGCCACAGAAAAAAGGAACATTAAGTTTAGAAATGGATATAACCAATACATAAATTGGGTCTAAAACAGAAAAAGAGACACTAGCACCAGAAAAATTTAGAGTTGCTAAACAGAACTACTCTGAAGATACAAATTAAACCAGGTAGATGGTTAACATATAAATTGAGAAGAGAGAAAGAATCAAGGAAAAATATTTGGCAATAATTGCATGACCAAGGCCAATGTTTGCTGTGTAGTAAAGAGAAGAAGGAAATCATTGGGAAACTATACATAACAGAGAATATTGATGAGGAAAAGAGTTTTAACAAGTATTATTACAGAATGCAAATCTACCCCAGATACCTAAAGAGGACTTAAACAACTGTTAGAAAGCAACATAAACCAATTAGATGGAGTTAATTGGAAGCACTCAAGAAGCCAAAAAATAATAAAGGACCAGGATCCAGATGGACTTCAGGCAAATTTTACAAAACGTTAATACAAGAATTAATTGAACCTTCCATTCGCCGAGAAGTTATGAATGAAGTTTATGATTAAGAAGAGAATACCTAAATCATGGCAGAAAGGCTTTATATTACACTTATTCCAAAAGAGAGAGGCCGTGATCCATTCTTCAAATCAAGAGGAACTATAGACCTAGTTTCTTTACTAAAACACAGAATGAAAAATTTTGCTTCAATATTGCAGAAGACTTAAAAAAATACACTTCGAACAACTTTTATTCCATCCTGCATCAAAATGGATTTCTGCCAAAGAGGACAAAATTAAAAGTCAAAATTACGAGACACACCTGAAAAAACAAATGGCTTTGATACTTTTTAAGATGCACACGAAGGCATTGATAATGTGAATTGGTGATTCATGTCATTATAGCTGAAACAGAATTGAGGCTTTGCGAAAAAATTTATTCAGACAATAGAAGCTTTATCAATAAGGCAAATGGCAAAAGTTAATGATAGACGGGAGAACTTGTCAGGATTCTATTGAATATAAGAAAAAGGAAACAAGACAAAGGGGTGCCCACGATCACCTCTGTTGTTTGTCGTTAACCTTGAAAGTGCTAAATAGAAAATCATAGAAGATGAAAAGAATATAAAAGGAATGAAAATTAAAAAAAGGAAGAATTTAATTGCAAGCATTGCAGATGATCTGGTTTTTATTTAAGAAGACCACTACAAAACAGCATCAAAAATTGATAGAAAAATCATGGAAAACATATGAAAAGGTTGGCTGGCTTGAAATAAATGAAAAGATAAGACAAAAGATCTTGACAAAGAATAATGTTTATTCAAGAACAAAAAGGAAGAACTGGCAGAATCTATGAAAATCCATGGTCACAAAAAAAGATCAAGTACTTGGGGATATATTTGACAGCAAGATGCAGTACACTAAAAGAATAATATATCAAACATAAGCCAGCAGATACTGCTAGATTTGGTGAAATGGGGAAAATTTACAACTGTCAAATAATTAGGGAGAATATCAAACAATCAAGATGAATCATATTACCCAGAATTTTATTATTTTGTTCCAAACAATTCCAGTTGGCTTGGGAAAAGATTACTTTGAAGGATTTAAATAAATTGTGTTTCAAAATTTATAAGCAAGGTAAGAAAGCACGAATATAAGTTAAAACTTTTACAAGATGCTGGAAGAAGAGGAGGATTTGGTTGCCAAATTTGGAGTTATGTACTACCAAGCGTACAAATTTGATGTGGGATTAAGGAATGGATAACATTAAGAAATATTTGGAGATTGTTGTCATTAGAAGGAACATAATCTTGTTGTTGGAGGTTTCGGCATGCTTTTTTATTAGTATAAAGGAACTAAAAAACACAGGGTATACTTTAGAAGACCATTATATATGGGGGTCTCTTGCGTTAAACTGGGAGAAGATTAAAAGACAATTGTTGTTTTTGAAAATGTCCAGTCTGAGTTAATCAACATATTAAAACCATTTTCTTATCCTATAATATACAAAAGGAACAAACAGCTAGATATGTAGTGAAATATTGGAATGAAAAGGGTGAATTTAATAAATCTATGTGCAAAAAACTCGAGAACCCAAGGTATAAAGATGAATTGGTTTTTTCATATGTGCAAATACATCAATGTCTAATAAAGATTCTAAAAACAGAAGGTTATCTAATGATAACTGAACTGACTTAGAAAAAAGATTTTGACAGGTACTTGATGAAAAAGGTGATTTAAAAAAATTGTATTTGGTATTTACTTAGAAATTAAACTTAGGAGAAAGAACAAGTTTAACAGAAACTTAGATTTGCTTGGGGGGGAAGAATTTTGGATATGGATTAGATTTAGGAGAAATTGCAAAAAATGTGGTCTCAACAATTTACAAAATTGACAATTTTCACAGCATATAAAGAAAATGTGTATAAGATGTTTTACAGTGGCTTTGCCCCTACAAGGAATAGCAAGGGGAAAGTTTTCAAAAAATAAATCCAAAAAATGTTGGAAATTGTCATCAGACAAACCTGGCTCAATTACCATACGTGGGTGGACATGTGTGGATTGCTAAAAGATATTGGACTAAATCCACACTGTGGTTGGAAAAATGACAAAAATAAGCTAATTAGGATTTGAAACAGAGATATTTTTATTGGGAATTTACCTGAAATATTATAGTAAGATTGAAATACCTGCATTGCTAATGTATTAAACAAAGCGGCTAGTATTGTATTTGCTAAAAACTGGAAAAATGAAAGGAAACACCATCCACAGTACGAAATCATTAAGAAAATTCTGGATGTGCTGAAATGAGTAGATTTGACATTTTGAATCAGAGAAACAAGATGATAAACAATTTTATTAAAATTTTGTGATCTATTCTCAATGGTTAGACAATAAAATATAGAATGAAATATGTAGATTCTTAGAAATATAAGTATATAAAGATGTTCTTTTCTTATTATATCTACAAATGATTTAGGATAGATTGGGATGATATAGAACCATTATAAAAAGTTAAGTTAAATATGATGATTTCATAAAGCACAAAATGTAAAAGTGTAGTCAATTGTGATTAATAATTGATATTAATGTATTTAATATTGATGAAAGTACGCAGGTATATACAATTGTAACTGTAATTGACAGCACCTACAAATGGAAACACAAAAACAATTTGTTAAACCAACCGGAACACTGTTTCTGTATATATGGAAGGATGCTTGATGTTTTTTATGTTTTGTTTGTTTCATGTTTCTTTTTAAAAACCAATTAAAAAAAAAAAACAACAACACACATTTGGCCAGACGAATTAGTTGAACACAACTCATCAGTCTGTAACGCCACATTACGTATTGATTTAACCAGTTGAGAAAGTCCAGAAATATTTTACAAGAATAGTTCTCCCACTCCTCTACTCATTGCAGAATACCTTTATGCCAACCAGACTTTGAAATTCGACTGAGAAACCTAGAACTACACCACTTTCGCTCCATCTAAGTTTAGTATATAAAATCATACATTGCAATAGTCCTACCTGCAAATGAATACTTCAGCTTCAACCATAACAATACAAGAGCAAACAATAGATACAAACTCAAGGTTAGCCACACCAAACTTGATTGCAGGAAATACAACTTCAGCAAAAGAGTGGTCAATGTCTGGAATACTCTTCCTGTCTCTGTGGTTTCTTCCCCAAACACTTTAACCTTAGACTTTCTACTATTGACCTCACCGCTTTCCTAAGAGGTCTGTAGGGGATGTGCATAAGCACACCAACGTGCCTACTGTCCCTCTCCTGTTGTTTCTTTTATTTTTCTTATACGTATCCATATATTCATAACTATGTTTTTACTTATACCTATTATCTTGTAAGCAATTGACAAACCAAATAAAATCAAAAAATTTTAAAAAATAATTTGATAAAAATGTCTATGAGGTTAGTTTCAAACTGTCAGCTTTTGTTTTATTCCTCTCAGACTTTTAATTCACAGGTAATCCAATACTAAATCCATGCCAAAATCAGCAATTAATCCCAGGGCAGAATCTTCATACTTCTTTGTTTCAGTATATTATTTTTTTAAAAAATCTTTTTTTATCGTATCAATATTCCTTAGAGTTTTTAAGAAATTGTATCTTTTTTAAAAAGAATCAAGTTAGATTTGATCATTAGATGGCACTCCTTGTTATAACGAATATTTACCCTTTTTTTGTTCATCTGTTCAGGGCTCTTAAAACCACAATCTTACAAGAAAAAAGTCAAATCCAATTAATGTTTAAGTTTTCCCTTTGACACTTTCACATTCAGCCTTATTAGTGCCTATATGGTGTCAAAGTATATTTATCCAGATTAGTAAAATGGCTTCTTCTTCCAGCTTCTACCTTTCTCAGTTCAAAGCCTCACAGCTGTCAAGAACAATTTTCACCTTTTTTTTTGCTTTGTATTCGCTGCTTTACATCCTTTCTTAAAAGTTCTTAAAAATTAATCCTTTCATTTAATTATAGCATCCAATTTTCCCATTTTTCTTGCTCTCCACTTTTTCCTTTTTCCTGCACGATCTTATTCTAACTGACTCTTCCCCTTCAGGGTGGCCATTTTAGACCACTGCTTCAGACGTCTTCGGGGGGGAGTGCCAAGTCAGGAAAGGGATATACAGCTCCCCTCTACCCAGCTGGCAGTCTTCCCTTCCTCCACTGCCCCTATTAGATGGCTTCTACCCCAAATCTAGCCGATTGGGGCTCTCCAATGAAGAAGCATGGACGAAAGCTGTGGATGATCGCGGTGAGTGATCCATCTTTGGGGAAGTTCAACCGGAAGCCTCCTATAATATGTATCTTTACAGCAAAGTAAATTCATGTTTCTCTTTCCCTTTCTGTATCCCCTCCTTCCCCTCTCCCCCATTTTGGAATTCTACTCACCATACAACTGGGAGACCCAAGGTTAAAGAAATATTTAACAAAAAAACCATTGTTTTATCTTCTGTTGTTAGACAAACTTAAAGATATAAAGATTCCACAGTAGAGAATCTCAGTAAAATATTTTTTCTCAAAATACCATTTAAAATTTTTGAGATATTCATCTAGAAATATCATGTGAAAATAAGGTAATACAGGCTCATAAAGTGTTATTCTCTATTATTACATTATTTCCATTTAAGTGCCATTAGTAATCAAGTTTGAATATCTTTTTGAAATGTTATTGCCATGATGCATGGGTATATAGATATATATAATATAGATATATATATTATAATATATATGTTATATATATACTATATTATATGAATATATAATATATTCAGCCCCATGCTGAAACTGCAGATTCATATGTACAAAACTCATACCACTTCTTAGAAATGATCAAAGATCTACACGTAGAACAAGAAGATCTGTTTGTAAGTTTTGACGTGGTTTCACTATTCACTCAAGTCCGATAAAAGAAACTCTTGAAATCATCAAAAATAAATACCAACCAGCTAAAGACCTCATGGAACTAACAAGAACACTGCCCTAACCAACACATATTTCATATACAAAGGACAAAGATAAAGCATAATTGAAGGAGCCCCCTATGGATCACCACTGTCACCCGTCATTGCAAACCTGTTCATGGAAGAATTCGAATCCAGAGCCCTGGCTAATGCCACCCACAAACCCAAACTATGGCTAAGATACATCAATGACACATTTGTGATTTGGCCCCATGGAAAAGAAAACCTAAACAATTTCCTAACACACCTAAACAGCACACCCACCCCCAAAATCAAGTTCATCATGGAAATGGAAATAAACAAACAACTACCATTCTAGATGACTAATCTACAAAAGAACAAGATGGCACACTGGGACACACCATATACCAGAAAGAAAACACACACCAACCGCTACCTCAACGCCCATCCCACACCACCCACACAGATAAATTCCATGGCCAAAACACTAATTGCCAGAACCAAATGCCTGGCAGATAAGAAACATAATAAAGAACTGAACTATGCACCCTGACTAAAGTATTGACAGCCAACGGCTCCACAAAAACAAAAATCACCAAGCTTGATCCACAAAAAACACACCAAGACATAACAGAGACCTAGAGATCAACAGACTTATGGAACAGCTGTCCTGCCCTACATAAGAGGTACTTCACAGAACAAATCAGTAAGATACTACACAGGCATCACATCAAGACTGCCTTCAAAACAGACAAAAGAATAGCAGCCATCCTGAGAAACCCCAAAGATATAAATTGACCTTGGAAAACCAAGGCATATACGAAATTCCCTGTACATCATGCCCGGCCACATACATTGGACAGACCAATAGAAGAATAAGTACCGCGCCTGGATGAACACAAAAATGCAGTAATAAAAAACTGGAACACACCTCCTCACTTGGTCTAACCACATGAAAACCGACAGGTCACAACATCAACTTCAATGGCACTAAACTCTAGCCACTAATAGACAAACCCCAACCACAGAATCATCAGTAGAGAAGCCATGAGATTGGAAAAAAGAACCTGACAAGCATGAATAGAGAGATTGATTCCACCAGACTTGTCAGTCATTTGCGAACCTGCACTCTCAAATAGAAAGATCTCCACAACACAAAACAGACAACACCTGAGCACAGTACAGACTCCCTCTGATGCCTCCAACTCAAACCACCCCCCACCAGGCACCCTGGTGAAACCAACTTGCTGATGATAACAAGCCATCCTTTCACACGAAGCCAAGCTGCACTGAAAGCCTCCAACCAAGAAGAGAGTGTGCCAGCCAATCAAAGCCACAAAACAGACAGAAGAAACCAGAAACACCAATCAATCAAGCTCCAAGTCCAGTGAACACAGACCCAGGCTCCTAGCCAATCAGAAATGGACCAGCCTCGAATTTGAAAACCAAAAGCTGTGAGAACACATCCATTACAGAAGCCTGATGAGGCATGATGAGATTCTGCTGAAACGTTGCTACAAACTTTAACAACACTACAATGACGTGGGATAATACCCGAAGGAAGCTAAACAGCACACATGTAAGTACCCGCGAAAGCATAAAATAACAAATATATATACAGATATATACAGATTGCTTTAATTAATTATTTCTCAACAAGGATTATTTTTCCCATGCATACTCTATGATTTAGCCTGTGGGATAACTTAGAGGAACCAGATCAATAGTTCAACAAATGAACATAAATGTAAACATGTGTTCTTCTATGTAACAGAACACAAAGGATTCAATAGTCCCAAGAATATGGGAGGAGGGATTTGTGATCTTAAGAACATAAGCACTCCTGGCAGGAAGGCAAGCTGTTCAGCCATCTGCTCTATACAATTATTATTGTCCCAAATGGAACCTGGCTTGCTTTGAAGCGACCCAGACTATTCAAATCCAATCTTAATCTTCCTCGAGTCTTCAGGTCACAGCACAGTGAAGAGCTACAGGTGCACGAAAGTTTAAAGTATGTATTCCTACATTAGGAACATCTAGAATTGAATGACTTCTCTAATCTGCCATGGACAAACAGATAAACATCCTGGTATCAATGGCTTTTAAAAGATCAGGCTAAATAGAGAGGTGATAACAATTACTTCATTAAAAATTGAATATGATAATTACATTTTTGGAAATAGCACCATTGCCACTGAAAACATACAGGGTGGTATGGCTCATGCTTACAATATTTCACTGTATATAATCCAAAAAGCCCTTTAGATGTCTCTTGCAAAACATAAAGTGATTATTCCATTTGACAGTTATTTATAAAGTACAAAAAGCACTTTATATTATATAGCATAGCTTGATTAAAAGGTTTCTTGACAATATAAATAAAATAGTCTTAATTTGTGAAGAAAATGACCAATTTAATAAACTTCACAATTCAGCTTAACTGAGTATTTTGAAAAGCTCTTTTTGAAATTTTCTATCTACATGTAGCTATGAGTTTCTCTGAAGAGTACTTTGAAGATCTTTCTTCCAAGAAGGCAACTTATAATGTGCATGACTTGGTCGTTCTTCATCATAAAATAGCTTGACAATACCACTTGGATTGCAGTAGTGTAATATTTATTTAATCCAATGGTTGATTAAATACCAGCCTTCCATTACTCGGAGACCTTCTCTGCACGTTTAAATTAGATAAATTTAAATAAGTACGACACAGTAGCCTGTATTAATCTTGAAAAATACTTTATTATTCCAACTGTTTTATAATGAAAAGCAACATACTGAAAATCAAGGATATGCAATCTCTTTCAAGGACTACTTTTGGTCTTTCAGCAATATATATATTATTTGTTTAAAAGATTTATATGGCCACACATCTTAAGCAACTCTGAATAGCTCACAATAATAATAAAACCAATGAATAAAAAACTCATAAAATAATAAAAACAGTGAAACAATAAAACAAAATATTGTACTGTATTTATCAACATTAGGATGCCAAAAAGATCATGAAGTAGGGGAAAGGGACTGTTGAATCACCAAAGTCACACAAGTTAGTGGCAGCCTTGGAAAAGGCATGCTTCTGAAATCCCAATAGATGACAAGATTTCAGGAAGTGGGCAAGAGTACCCTATCTGATCTATTAGAACAAGACAGATGTTCTCAGTGGCAGGTGGTCCCACAAATAATCAGGTCCCATGCCATGTAGTTCTTTAAAATTAATAACCAACACTTTGAATTAATCCTGGAAGAAAACAGGAAGCCATTGCAGGTCATGCAATTAAAGTGTAACATTGCCAATCCTATAGGCAATATGTGCACTGCATTCTGAACCAGTTGTAAAAACAATCAAAAAGGAAGGAAGGGAGGGAGGGAGGGAGGGAGGGAGGAAGGAAGGAAGGAAGGAAGGAAGGAAGGAAGGAAAGAAGGAAGGAAGGAAGGACTTATTATATTCCTTGCCAACTTTCCACAAGCAGAATCAAAAGGGAAGATGGTAGGAAGTCAGAAGTTGCTCCCATTCTCAGTGCATTATACTGTGACAATTTTTGATTCCAATTGGCTAATTTTAAAAATGTATGAAAAATCTGAGATTCATTTTTGCTATGAAACTTAAATATCCAGGTGACCCAGTGAGGCATAGATTGTCTAGTTCTCCTTATCATCTTAAATAATATATAGATTGAAAATAAAGAGATTTTAGTATAAAACAATATGGCATCCTTCTCATCCTAATATTTAGCCATGCAAAATATTGTTCTTTTTTCTTTTAAACAATGACATTTTAAATTTTTTAAAAAAGTTTTCCTATTATCATAATTCTATGTTCTACAGCATAGCATTATGACTCCAGGAGACATCTTATAGGTCAGCGGGCCCCAACCTTTTTAGGCACCAGGGACCAGTTCTGTGGACAGTGGTTTTTCTATGGACTGGAAGGTACAAGGTTTCATGTGCTGCCTGCATCCAGCAGATGGAGCTTTGCTTGTTTCCTCAGCCCAGTTTCTGGCATGCTGTTAGACCCCTGCTGTAGGCCATATATTTTCTTTTGATTTCCTCCTCAAAATGTCTAGGTGTCTGAAAATGGAAAAATCAATATTCCAAACAGCCTCATGATCTTCAAGAAAACCTTCAACACCAATCATTCCTGATAATAAACTCTTTTCTCAGAAAAGGACAAACGAGGTGTGTCAAAACAGACCCAGAGTTATTTCCAGAGTGAAATGGGAAGTATGTAAAATTGATAGATAGTTAAATAAATAAATAATGTTGGGAGGTAGTGAAGGACTTGTTGGGAAGTAGTGAAGATCAACATAGCTTTCCAAGCTCGCATTAAATGTTCGTCAACCATGAATGGCAGATGCCAGGAAGAATTATAAGGCTGAGGAAAAAAATGTAGGTGGATCCTTTTTGAATCTTCATTGTCAGCTCAATTGTCTAATAAAGAAACACTTTTCTGACAATGTCAAAAAAATAAGAAACTACTCTAAGAAGTCCAATGCAGCTGTGACTCAACCCTCATATGCAAGAAAATTTCGGTATTCTTGAGTTATAAAAAGATTGAGGTAATCTCCTGGAGATTCTGACATGCCTTGGAAAATGACTCAGCCCTCCACCGCTTATACAAAAGCAGAAAGACCTTGGGGAAGATAATTTTTTTAATGTGATATTTCTATTTTGAGTCATTTTGGTGTGACTTATTCACTAACCACATTTAGAAAGCATAATTAGACTTCCGTGTGGATTCATCTGAAAATTGTAAGAAGTATAAATAGGTGGCTTTTTGTCAATGATGCTATGCTAAAATCTGATGTGCACAGCCCCCTTACATCAGCTCTGATAACTACAACCAAAATATAGCATATTTGTTATAAAGTTGTATTGATTTGTTAATAAACAAGTCTACAATCATGTGCTCTCAAGGTTTGTTATGGGTGGCCATTCAAATTTAGATGTTATTCACACTGACATACAGAGCAGTTGTTATTAACTGAAACAAATGAATTTTAATTGAACTTGCAAATATGTGAAATCAAGTTTTGATTTGCTTTGGGCCTGCCCATGAGTTGCACACATTATTCAAAAGCCAATTGGATAAATGCACTAAAAAAGATTGTGTATTCTGTGAAAGGAAAGGTTTCTTGACAGATACAAAATGAACACAAAGAAAATTAAGAATCCTTCTTAATATGAGGGGGAATGAGATATAACATAGCAGAAGGAACAGCACTTTGCTTCTTCTGAAATAGAACACAAATTGAGAAATGTGACAAAGAAAATAGGAAGAAGAAGGAGAGTTGTGTCTTGTTTATTTCTACATACAGAGAGAGAGAGACAGAGACAGAGACAGAGACAGACAGCTCTATTTTTGTGATGTCTGCTAATGCCCATCCAGCTGGAGCAAATGGAGCAGCTGGAATATACCCTGCTAGCCTTTATCTCTCTCTCAATCTCTGATTCTCAAGCCATCTGCCTGGAAAGTGCCACTCATAATACAGAACGCAGAAAATCCTCCTGGAGGCTTCAGACCCAGCAATGACATCACTTGAACTCCAATGGAAGCACACTGTGTTGTTATGTACCATTACTTGACTGAGCATAAGAAAAGCAGCAAATGTTCCCCTGTATTTTTCAAACGTAAAATAGTTCCTTGCAGCTGTGTACTAACATATTTAACATGCAATCAGTTATCATTTCTTTCATATTTCATATTTCATAAATATCAGGAGTTGATTTTATTTGTTTACAACAAATGTTCTGTTCAATGGGTCATGTTTCATATTTTGATTATACCTAATATTATCACTTCAGTTGTATGTGCAATACAAAAATAATTGTTTAAGTTATATTCTTTTTTCCATAATGTTGTTGAGTTTTTAATTGTGATTATGCAGCTCTCTTTCTTTCTAAGTCATATTGATTGAGGGCTCTAATTAAGATCTCATGGGACACATTCTGCTCTTTCTGAACTAGCCAGTTGATCAGCACAAATTATCCTGCTTTAAAAAGCACTTTGCTATGTGTCCATTAAAACAGCGTGACCATAGTAAAAAGAGGTCAGAACAGCACCCTATGAGAAAGAGCTGAATTACCCAAAAGGTAAGACAATACCAAAAGGCAGAGAAAAATAAAAAATTATTCAAGTAAAGTTCAATTTCTTGTGACCAGAAGTTTTCTTGGCATCAATCTGTAGCAGCTTGCCAACACTTTTTTTCCAGAATGTTTCTTCTTATAGTCCTGGGATGACCAGGAAGTTGATCCAACTCTGCTTATCTCAGCTAAGCATTGCCCTCTGCTCAGAAAGGCTCTCTTGTAACATACTTGTAAAGCTAGTGCCTCCTTCCAGTTGTCAACTTGTCAGTTGAGCGTCCACTGGGAAACTTGAAAAAGGGAGATGAAAGCTGTGATGTTTGATCAAAGACCCTAATTTACATTTATCACATGGTCATGGTTTGCCATTGAGGCCTCTGGGATATTTTAAATTTTCTAGTCTGCCTACAATCCCAACATTATCTGAAGGAACCTCATTCACATATAAATCAGGTCTGACTTAGGTAAGTATCCCTTACCTGTTAGAGAATAGGAAAATATGTTGTAAAATTGGCAACTGTTGAATCAAAAATTGAAAGTTAGCATTCTATGTTGTTCATTTTGAAGCATAAGAAGACATGGGTAAAACTGCAATACAAACTTCAATGAAAAACAGAAATCAGAAATAGACCAGACAGCGATAGGGTCCAAGAAGTATTGTTTAGCATATACAGGAAAACAGAAACAAGAATCTAGAAACCCCAGTTGAGAAACGCTTAGTGAGAGAATATATATATACCATTTTCACTTTCTGATTGTGTATCTAATGTGTGGGCTGCAATATTTCTATGGCCACTAAGTGGCAGCAAAGAAATACATAAAACACAACAGTTAAGAAAATATCCTTTGATAATACAACTTGAAGTTGTCATAGTCTGAAAATGTTTCGCTTTCACTGAAGTCAATAAGCAAACATGGTCACAAGTGTCTGAAGTGCAGTTCCAAGGGAACCTCAGTTTTATTTTTTTTAACCAAATTAGCATTTTTTCTTTAAGGCCCAGTTGTAAATAATAATGGATATTTCAACAGATTTCTCACCCTGTATTTTTTGTTGGAGGACAGGGCATAGGTTACCCTGCTCCAGCCTCCCAACTGGTGTTCATCACAAATTGCTTGATTATGGAATGAGAAAGAAATATCATTTTGTACTTTTGATTCATACACTAAATCATTTCTGTGGTGTTCGAAAAAGACTGAGCTGAAGTCTTCACTCCAATCCATGTTTCCAGCGGGAACACAGACCGTTCCTATTGGCTGATGCCGTTTGACAGCCTGCTATCAAAGGGAGCTGTCAAACAGCATCAGCTGTTGTCCGCCAGCTGGCTGCCTTGTTAGCGCGGCAGCTGCGGCAACCCTTTATTTCTACAATAGAGTAAAAGCTGAAGTTCGCTCCATGTTTGCCTCAGGTTATTCTGCTGCTCCACAACAATTTCACTTCCTTTTCTAGACCAAACTTCTGTTAAATAATTCTATATATGTGCTACATCAATATTTTAAACTCAATGTCACCCTTCACACATTGCCACTGTGGGTTTATATTTTGGTGCCTATACCTTCCAGCCTCTTCCATATTGCAGTACATTTCAGAATTCAAGATAGTTTCATGTTTCTCGGTCTTCAGCACCAGTTTTAATTGAGATCCATAAACAATCCCCTTGGACAAATTAACAGGGAGAAAATGCTGGCAGTGTTGGTAGTTCAATTCAATCTGCACAATTTCTGCTGAGGATCAGTAGATCTGGAAAAGTAGCTGCAACGAGTTCACAGAAACTTTAATTTTCTTTCAATTCCCTTTAGGATATTAAATCTAAAGAGTCTCTAGAATCTTAGCGCTTTTTATTATTCTCTTTTTTCCCCTTTTGTCTCCCTTTATAAACTCAAAATTGAATAAATCCAGTATTGCACTTCTGTGGAATATTAGGAATATGTTCCAATATAGCTTTATTAATTCTCATCAATGCCATCAGTGTTAAATCTTTTTTTTTTCTTGGAGGTTAAAAAAACAGTGCAATAGATTTATTTCGAGTGATATGTAATGTGAGTTCCATTAACACTGTCTAGAGGCTTGAAAAAAAACATGGTCTCATTGTGTTGCTATAGAAAAATATAATAAGACAAAAGATGAAGCTAAGATAACAGAAGCTTTTATATGTGTTTAGATATGTTTATTCTATAGTAAGTTTTATATACTTATGGAGTATATACCTAAGTAGGAGAATATTGTAATATAGTCTAAGATTAGAATCTGAATATACATAGTTTGATGGAATACCACCCCCATAAACACAGTGAAATGTAGAGATCAATAGACATACATAGGACTGCAACATTAAAACATTAGATGTGGAACTGAATTTTCTAGCATTTTTTTTCTCAAAATTTAGAAGTGATTTTCATTCAAATGTATATATCCTGACAAAATTAGAAATTATATTTATTCCTCTGAAATTACGTCACAAAATAAATCAATGATGATATATGTTTATCCATTTAGGACAAATCCCACATCACAGAATGGAATCTGGAATTCTTAAGCTTAACAGAGAAACAGCAATCTATGATATTGAAAACAAAACATGACATCATGTGTTTGGGCAACATTAAATAAGATGACCTGAAACCAAATTAATCGAGAAGAAAAAAAAATCCCTAACAATACAAGGGATTCAGATCATTCAAAAACTGTTACTCTAGTCTTTAAAATAACACAACCATATCATGTACCGTTACCATGGCAAAAGTTTGTTTCAGAGAGTTTTTTTTTAACTTTACTTTAGTTTACTTTATTGTCATTGCACCTCATACAATGAAATCAAACACCATTTTCAGTGCACATCATGTCCATGACCATGAAAATAAACACAAACACACATACTTCACCCTTCATACATTGAACCAGAAACTCCTGACACCACACCAACACTGCACTATACAGCAGAATTCTTTTGAATTCTTTTGAATACTGCCCCCAAAACTTCCGATTTGCAGGGCATCGGTGGCAGGCAGGAATCCACAATCGTGCACAGTTTCTGCTCCAGCAGCATGCCCCAAGCCAGCTGGCTTCAGGGCTAAGCCACCCCGTAGAGGTCGGTGAAGACGGGGGAGATTCCAGCAGGGTCGAG
>BHFT01032324.1:0-14483 GCA_004320025.1 Laticauda laticaudata
TATCTTATACAAATTTTTTTTAAATGCTGCTTGACATTGTCATTTTCATAAATTTGGCCCACAATTTTGCCATTTTTCTTCTAGATCAATCCTATATCCAAAATTCCTTCCCCCAAGCAATCATTGTTTCTTTAACTCGTGTCTTCTAGTTTAATTTCTAATAAATATCCATTCAGTTTTAAATCAACGCTTTTTCAAATCAGTACCCTGTAAAAATCTTATTTAAATCAGGTCAAAATTTATTATAAAAACCTTCTGTTTTAAATCTTTTTCATACTTGAATGTATTTGCGCACAAGAAAAGCAATTCATCTTTATACCTTGTTTCCTCTAGTTTTTGTATAGATTTAAGTTCACCCTTTTCATTCAAAATTTCCCATATCTAACCTGTTTGTCGCTTCTTTATGTTATAGGATAAGAAATACTTCAATAGTCGATAACCAGACTGGGAATTTTCAAATAACATTGTCTTTTAATCTTCTCCCAATTTAACCACAGAGACTCCTGTATATGATGTCTTCTAAAATAACCTTATATTTTAGTTCCTTTATACCATAAAAAGGCATGCCACCCCAACAAGGTGCTATGACTCGATTGTATTCAAGGTGTATTCAGAAAGTATTCAAACCTCTTTCATTAAGTAAATTTTGTTATACTACAGTTATTGAAATTCATTTTTTCTCATTAATCTACACTCATAATGATAAAGTGAAAACAGAATTTTAGAAATATCTGTAAATTTATTAAAAAGAAAATAACAGCATATAAATAATCTCTTGAAACAGGCCATTATTGCTAGCACTTAAGCTTAGTTGAAGCCAGAGAAGCATTGGTTACTTGGCGTCTAAATGCTTGGGGATCATTGATATTAATAATCTCAAAAAAACTTGAAACATCCCAATATGTTCATACTCTCTTTCCCAGCTGCCAGAGGGATTTAAACAGACAGAACAATCCTCAAACTGCTAAGAAATAAGATGGGAAATCCTTAAATTCTTAACTCTTTTTTTTTACTACTGTCTTACAAATTCTCAGTAAAGGTTTTAATGAAGAGGAAATACTTCTCAAAGTATATCTTTCTCTAGCGTATGCTGCAGCATCTGGTAATTTTAACTCTTCATTTTAAATTATTCACATCATTATTTGCTATAAGTGACGTAGGGGTTGGGGTAACCCTCTTTTCCTCTCCCTCCCTTACTATTGCTTATCATTCTCTTTTAAAATATCTATGCATAAACCATATCTATGCATAAAATATCCATGCATAACACATCATTATAATGTGTTGTTAAAAATAGTTGAGAATTTTGCATCTGGTGTTAACATGCTTTAAGTCAATGGTCTTCAAACTTGGCAAGTTTAAGAATTGTGGACTTCAACTCCCAGAATTCCTGATCTAACATGACTGGAGGAGGAATTCTGGGAGTTGAAATCCACAAGTCTTAAAGCGGTCAAGTTTGAAGACCCCTGCTCTAAACTGAAAGAACATACACATGAAGATTGGTATATGCATAGAGGGAGATGGATAGGCACTAAGCAATAAGTTCAAGTGGGAGAATGAATCTTAATACATAGTTTAAACTTTATCTTGTGGACATGCGTCAGGAAATTTTGCTTGAGCTGGGTTCTCCAGAATTCTCAGTGCTTTCCATTTATTTGAGTCTGACTTAAAAATAGATCCGATTTTTAATGTCTAGGAATCATTGGCGTTAAAAAAAAACCTGTTACATTATCAGTATTTTTAAGGACTCTGAATAAATTAAAGCACCCAGCTTCTGTTCCCACTTAAAAATAAGGAGAGATGGGATGAAGTTTTCATTAGTACAACTGTTGGCTTGAACAATGTTGGGGCATTTGAAGTAGCCACCAAGGGGTTAATCTCTATCTCTGAATAATTCACAAACATATTCAAAGAACTAGGGGGAGGGAATCTGGTAAAAATGAAGGGCAGCATGTGACAGGTTATAGAAAACAAATTGACCCAGATTGTGTTGAGGTGTTGGGGAAATTCTCTCACCTTGACAATGATCAAGATTTGAACTTGCAAAAGCCTTTGTAGTAATTGCATGAGCACCACAATGGCACAAGAGGTTCTCTTTCTCCTCTTTTTTCTTTTTATTCTGGCAATGGTCATTTGATCCTACAGTTTTGCATGGTCAGATGATCATTTTTTTTAATCTTTTAATGACCCCATAATCCCTTACATCAAGGTGGAGTCAGGGCAACTGAATGGAGCTGAGTGTTTACTGGCCGGATGCCCTTCCTGTTGCCAATGCAGAGTTTGAGCTGATGATTACTCATTATGCCCAGAGAAAGAAATATCTGCCGCAACCTAGGATTGAACTCACAGCCTCCATTATCGTCTTTGATGTCAGAGATCTAGTTTGGTGTAGTATTAGTCTAAAAACCAGACAACCATGAGTTCTAGTTCTGCCTTAGGCATGAAAACCAGTTGGGTGACACCAAATGTGTTTTCAGAATGCCAATCAAGCATGGAATCCTATTTCTTGCTGTTAGCTTTCACTTCACCCCCAAGCATTTTGGTGCCAATGTTCATTCTACATCTACACTGAAGACAGATTAAAGTATTCATGCACATTTAATTTCCCTTCATCCTTGGATCATTCAGCAATTGTAGCCAGTTTCCTTCTTATTTCACCTCTTTAAAATGATTTGGTTATATAGAGATAGGCTTATGTATTTTGGCATTCCTTACCTCTGGATTGTCTTGTGTGCCTTTATGGGTTGATTGGGTTTTTTGTTTTGAGATATACTTCATTTTTATGAATCTTTCTTTTCTTCAATGGTTTCTTTCAAATTTTTGATTATTACTTGTGCTGATGACCTCTTGTCACCTTCAGTTTCTCTTATTTTCCTTTTGTTTGGCAGAAACAAAAGTAAAAGTATTTTTCCCTAATAAAGAGTGTTTCTGATATGTTGCTTGTGGACACTGCAAGATAGCATTAGCAGGACCTAAGGGTGCAGTCGGAGGCACAGAAATACGTAGCCTACCATTTTGTTATGTAAATAGGAGCTGGGTCTTTGGAAATAATAAAAGGCTAATTACATTTGGGAAATACTTTTAAAATTTAGCTTTGGATTAGCACAGAGAAAATTCTCTCCTTGCCCCAAGCCATTGTTGTAACAGAAGATGACTTTTCTTTTAAACAAGGACAATTTCAAGTTTTCAATGGCTTTTCAAAACGAGAAATCTCTCATATTATTATAATTCCTAATGAAGACTCTTGCCTAGATTTGATAGCTGTGAGTCCCATGCAAATAAGTAAGTAACTAATTAGGTTGATTGTCTGAGGCCTGCTGGTTCACTTCCAACCCCCTCCCACCCTCATATTTCTCACATTTCACAATAAATTTGGTGTTGTGTGACTGCTTATTGAGAGTCAGAAAAAAATGGATTATTGCACAAATAGACAAATAACGGCTTTGCCAGTTCTCAAAAGCTGGAAATAAACACCTGACAAAATAATAAGGTGTCTGGTGGGGGAGGAAAAGATGAGTGATAAAACTGACGAGGCCTTAAAAAGGGGTGAAATGCAATTCCTTTCCATGAGTATGGGAACGAGGAGGCCTGGTGAACCCTCTCCCCTTTTATAGAACCATTTTCAGGCTGTGAAAAATGTGGAGGGGTGCATTTTAAATAATGAGCCATGAAAAAGGAAGCAGCTGAGGAATCTGTGTATGTATGTTTTTTTCACTATTTTTTTCGAAACAAAGAGGCATCGCCATCAATTCAAGCAGTGGCAAAATTACAATGGCTGCTGTTCCATAATAGAATGGCTCAAGTGAAATGCAGAAATCTTTTTTTTGGCTAAAGAAGAAAAGCAGGTAAAATTGTGTTGTTTTTCCTTTTTTTTTTTTTTTGNTGTTTTCATGGTACTCTCTTCTGAGCCCACCCTCATATTCCCACAGTCTGCTTTTTTTTAAAAAAAAAATCTCAGACAGGGATACTATGTGAAAAGGTTGGTATAGAATATAAAAAAGATATGTCAGCAGGCCATGGTTCCAATCATCTCCAAAATTCAGTTAAGATGTAGAGGACACTTCTGAAGAGGAAAAGGATAAGAATGGTAAGAGAGGAGACAAAGGAATTCTTGAAGTGTGCCTAAGAGATTGTCACATTGGAGTTTTTTGTTTAAATATGAATACCTCTGGAATCACACAGTCAGAAACCAATGCAGACCAACAATACATTGATCATGTGATTTCTGTTTGTTGACCTGGTGGTGCTGTGGTTAAATGGCGTACTGCAGGCAAACTCTGCCTACAGCCTGGAGTTCAATCCTGACTGGCTCAAAGTTGTCTCAATCTTCCATTTGTTGGTAAAATGGGGACCAGATTGTTGGGGGCAATATGATGACATTGTAAACCTCTGAGAGAGTGCTGTAAAGCATTATGGGGTTGTATATAAGCCTACATGCCATTGCCATTTGGGTCTTCCCTGACTTTCTACTATAGCTCCGAGCACAGCTATGACTACTAGAGCACCAGTAGACCAACAGATTCTGGGTTATTCTCTCCACTACTGGAAAGAGTTACACAACTTGATTTGTGTTATTTATTTATGACAGACTGTATTGGTTGTCAGCAGTGCTTACATTTATATCAGAAACTTATTTGCTTGATTTTAGTGCCAATTGTTGGTATGCCTTTATTAAATTTATTCAGAAAGCTATTAACCTCTAGAATGGAAATAAAGTTAGTGGGAGTATATGAGGTGTAGCAATAATGGATATACAATTATATGTAAATGAATTCACACAGCAAAAGGTCCTGGAGTGGGAATGATGTAATCTCTGGAATCAATCTACTGCAATAATCTTTTTAATCACCAAACACATTTCAAATCCTTGTCGGCCTTTTACTATCTTAGAAGGGATGTGGGAGGACTATCAAGTGAAGCTGGGGGGGGGGGAAGAAAGAGAAAAAACAAATCCATCACATTGATATTTAAATTTTGTTACACCAAAAACAGGTTACATGACGACGGCAAGGAAGTTTAAAGCGGTTGATTACATCCATTGATTGATGATTGGCTTTAGAATAATTCTCGGTCCCTGAATAAAGGTGGAAATAGGCAAAAACATGACAGTATTGACCTTGCTCATTCCATCAAAATGATAATGCAATGTAAAGCATGGTTGTCTGCAGACTCTGAAAGCTCAGAGAACCACAAGAGAATGTAAATTATGCTTAGGGTGCCTCTAATGGGCATTTATGAATAAAACTGATTATGTTACTTCCCCACTGCCTGTCCTCCCAATATGTGGAGTGGTGCAGAGGTGGGGATACCTGTTGGGTCTCCGTGGGAAGGATATTCCATAGGGCGGGGCTGCTACAGAGAAGGTGCACCTCCTAGATCCCACTAGATCTCATAACATTTAAAGGAATGTTGTTTCCGAGAATTCTTAATTTCTTAATTACTATTCTGTTCATTCTCAGAATAATAGTAAAAGTAGCAAACAAAATGATCAGATCAGATTTTACTTTACCTTCCTACTGTCAAAAGAACACCTGCCCATTTAAGGTGCTCCAGTCCTTTGTTCATGCCGACTTGACCGGAAAGAAATCTTTTGGCAACAGCTTGCATTCAGTCTGGATGGCAGGCTACCATGACCTTCCATTGAATAATTCTTTGTTGCTATCTACCACTTTTCACATGGATGGATTTTCCTGAACATAGATTCTTTTATATGGGTATGTGAACTTACAGACGCGGCAAACATACATAATTAAAGGATCAAAATACACACAGACACAATACACAGGGTGGGATACCGAGCTGTATCCCCATGGTTGGATTTGCTTTCCAACAAAACACACACACATACACAGAAAGAGAGAGGGGGGAGGGAGACAGAAAGAGAGAGGGAGAGAGAGTGGGGGGGAGGGAGAGAGAGAATTGAGGAACTAAAGGCTAACATTCAAAAATTAAATTATGTGTGAGTTACTCATATCTTTATTCATGTTACTGAACCTCAAAATCCCTAAATCCCAATTGTTGCAAACATGTTTCTTTTAAGGAAAAAAAAAACAATTGAGACAAATTGATGGTTGAAAAGTCATGAATTGTTCTCATCAGATCCTAATAAAAAAATTCTACGCTTTAGAAATTACTGCCTTTTGATTTCATGATCATGGGAATGCTGCAATCCTGAGACCCCCTTCATTTCCCAAATCAAATTAGAGTGACCCACCTAAGGCTTTCTACTCTCCTGTAGGACAGGCATCATATCTGAGGCACTTGAATGTGAATCCTCCTGTTTTCCAGGACAAAATCATTCCTTTAAAAAAGTGTTTGAGCAAAGATGTGGCCAGTTAGCTTAAATTCTACTCAAGGCAAAATAGCGGAGCAATTGTTAAAGAGAAAATGGAACTAAGATTAAATCACTGTGACTTCTGCTGTTGATCTGATCTAGCATGGCTGATGTTTTATAGGTAGCCCTCAACTTACAGCCATTCATTTAGTGATGGCTCAAAGTTGCAAGAGCACTGTAAAAAGTGCCTTAATACCAGGGGTGGGATTCTACCAGTTCGCACCTCTTTGCTAGAACCGGTTGTTAACATTCCAAGCAATTTGGAGAACCAGTTGCTAGAAAAAAATTACTGGCCTAATCCTGTAAGGAAGGCAGGAAGGAAATATTCTGGTGTTGCTTACAGAAACTGCCTCTCTGTTAACCCTTTTTACATTCTTGGCAGGAGTAGACTTCCTGTCTCTGGAGTTTTTTCCCCTCCTTTGCTGGTACTTTGCTTGTGTGAAGTGACCATTCAAAGGTACAATGGCACTGAAAAAAGTGACTTATGACCATTTTTCACACTTATGACTGTTGCAGCATCCCCAGAGTCATGAGAGGCCAGGCGAGGAGAGGCGAGGAGATGCGTGTCTTGATGTGAGTGATATTGAGTTGGCCACGCCCACCAAATAAGCCATGCCCACAGAACCGGTTGTTAAAAAAACTGCTTAATACCAGTCCTTGCATTTAAAACCATTGCAGCATCCATACGATCATGAGCTCAAAATTCAGGTGCTTGACAATTGACATGTATTTACAATGGTTGAAATGTCCTGGAGTCATGAGATTGCCATTTGCAATATTCCCAACAAGCAAAATCAGTGGTGGAAGTGGGATTCACTAAACAATTGCGTGATTCGCTTAATGGCTTCAGTGATTTGTTTAACAATCTTGCCCCCCCCCCCAAAAAAAAAGGTTGTAAAACTGTGTTCAACTCATTTAACAGCTGCCTTATTTAGCAATGGTCCCAATGTGGTCATAAGTCAAATATTATCTGTATGTTCTTTTTCTAGGGACTCTCTGTGTAAAAGCCAAAAAAACAACACAGCTTAAAGAAAAGGGAGTACTGGAGACAGCAAGTTTGAAGGGTTGTTTTATGAGGAAAAGAAGAGTTATGCCATCATTATAGCTTTCCATACGGTTGAAAAGAAGCTTTGTTTCATTGAATACCTGAGCAAAGTGCCCTTTCTGAACAATTCAGAAAGAATTGGTAGCAAGTTCACAAAAAGTCTCACCACTGTAAGTACACAAGCAAATAGGCTGCTAGTTCTGAAAACTAGACTCACTCAGTGTTTTTTTTTTCCTGAGGTGGAGCAAAATACTGTGGTTCTTTCAGACAAATTGCCAGCAATTTGCACACCTCTCTAACCCACTCTACCTTTGGTTCAGAAAGTGCTTCTTTCTCCCAAACAATGTGCTTTGCTTCATCCGAAGATCTGAAAATTACAATCATTCTCCTAACTCAGAAAGTCAAAGAACTCATCAAAATTTAGAAAGAAGTCTTTCTCCAGCTCTACTCTGGTAAAAGACCCATGAAGCAAAGTTGTGTGGAAAGACAGGAAAGTAAGCAGTTCTTTGCAGAGTGGAAAGGAAGAGCAGAAAGGGAGCATCTGCATAGCATCTCAACACTCTTCATTTCAGGCTTACAACCCAGTTCCATTTTACAGCAGTAGCCAGGCCTCCTGCTGCAGCTGCTGCACCCTATTTCATTACTTAATTTGTGACTCAAAATGAGGAGCCTGACATTATTAAACATTCATGAATGATTCTTGCCAACTCTATAGAGATTTCCTTGTCACTTCTTTGCATGCTGAATGAAGTTAAAATTGGATGCGGTAAGTCTGTTTTTCACAAAGTCTTAAGTCAGAATCTACACTGAAGTTCCATTTGGCATTTAATGATTGATGGGTGCTGTGCATCGCACCTCAATAGAGCATATTCTATTTGCAAGAAAATGAGGCAGAAGTGGAACACTCGCACATGTTTATAAAATTTATATAAAACCCAAGCCATCTTTTGGACTGTAATTGTGGAAAAAGCAGGAGGAGATTTTTTTTTTTAAGTTTGATAACATCATGAGATGTTCTGCAAGAATTGTGCAGAAATTTGCAGTTGCTTTACACAGTCAGTGTGATCCACTGAGTACACTTTTTATTTTCCACTTCCTCGTGGAACCCAACAAATTTCTGGTTTTAACAACCTTTCCAGTTGTGCTGTTATTTCAGGTTGAAGTTTTAGCCTGCATTTACAATTGATCAGTTGTGCAGCAATGCAGATTTTTAAAAATAAAATTTGGACAGCTGTCTACTATTGTGTAATGCACATCCAAACATGGATTTCCTAATGATTGATCTTTTGCCATCTGCCCAAGGACAAAGGAATCAGGGAAGCTGCAGTAAAATAGAACCTATAGCCTTCCATCTGCTCTAATCAAAAACAACTGTAAATTCATTAACTGTTACAAGACTCGTACAAATATAAATTTTTGTAAATAAATACTAGAATCATCAAAAAAGACAACAGAACAGCAAATGTAAAATAAGTGAAATATAGAGATAAATTGCTCTGGGGTATAGACCAGAGAACCAATTGTGTATTGTGAAATGAATCAGGATAAAAATATGTAAATATGATAATCTTGGTTGCAATTTGAAGTGTAACTATAGAGCAAAAAAAAAAAAAAGGATATTTAAAACAGCTTTAATGGGCCATGTTTAGACAACTTTTCCTAAAAATTTTACCTCTGTATATGCTTCATTTCAGTTTTTGTTTTTAAAGCATTACAACCTTCAACAAGATAGAATGCAAAAAGCAAATAAAGCATATTCTGTTTTAATTTATACAGCCATTTGTATAATTCATTATAATCATAGTTTCCTTGATTTTTTTTTAAAAAAATATTTAATTTCAATCAGTGTGTCTAAAGATATTTTATCCTATTTTTTATTATTGATATAAATAACTCAAGGCAGCAACGTATCCAACACACTTTCCCCCTCCTGTTTCCCCCACAACAACCTTCAGAGGTGACTTGGAATGAAAGAAAATGACTGGTCTGTGTGTCAGCAACCTGCAGCTCTGGAGCCGCATGCAGTTCTTTGGGCCCTCTGCTGTGGCTCCCTGTTGGGTGATCCTACCACTGGCTGGCCCCGTCCCTCGCCCTCCCCTCCCAGTCACTCCTCACCTGGCCTGAGAAGGTAAAACACAAAAAAACAGAAATGAGAGGGGGAGAGAGAGAGAGAGACCCATTTACCACAGAAAACACTGGGAGCCAAAAAAATCTGGGTAGGCGTGGTAGGGGTGTTTGTTATGTGACTGGGTGGGAGTGACATTGAGTTGACCATGCCCATCCAGGTTTTGTGGCTGCTGGTGTTTTCTTTTCTGTGGGTAACAGTTCCAAATGGCTCTGGTCCAAAGTCACCCAAATGGCTTTCACTGTGGACGAGATCTGAAATTACATTCCTCTGATTTCTAACCTGATGTTCTAACCATTAAATCAAACTGGTTCTTCTTCATAGCATCATATAAGGGATTAAATTTCTGGAAATCTTTTGGTCTATTGCAGCTTAGCAGGTAGGCATACTGGCTGAAAGTTGGTGGCAGAAACCCGGGGAGACATTTCATCTAATGAGAACAGAGATTGCACAGTGAGACTCACATTTAGGATGAAAGAGAGATTTCTAATAACAAAATGTTTCACATGAAAATGATTTTCTACTTCTTAACATCATAATATTTTATCCTGAGCTGAAATAGTTCCACAGAAAATGCAGTAATTATTTTAATTTCCATTTGTAAACTGTTTTTAATTGCCTTTTGCTTTCCAAAAGGAAAAAAGTTCTACAAGACAAGTGAAAAACTAACTTTTAAAAATAATTTACTAAAAAAGGTGTATACTCTGGAGTGGAAAGTCCCAGTGAAGTCTGAAATATATATGCATGGTAAATGTAGCAGTTCAAGCCACACTGGATGAAACTTTACCTTTGTAGAACTGATGCTAACATTGGACATATTATGTTTCAATATTATACACAAAGAATGATCACTCAAAATAGATTAGAATTAGGCCATGCATAGGAGCTTAATTCTGCTTATGTGTCTGCCTAATGTGTCTGCCTAAGTGTTTATCTGTTTATGTACTTTAAATGTAGTGGCTCTTGGTTAGGGGCTGTTTAGTTTTTGGAGGATTATCCTCTTTGGTCATGGATGGAGTTGATTAGTCTGCCCCAGACTAATATGGTCTATAATCTTAGAGGAGCAGATGGCATTTATGGCCAGGAGAGCCTTTGCACTTCTCTGAGTTGTGCATCAGTTATGCCCATTCCTGGACCAATGTGCCTTTCTCACAGACATCCCTGCCTGGTTACCTTTGTTGTGGAGTATTGCAATGCACTCGACATGGGGCTGCCCTTGAGTGTTTGTAAACTTCAGCTAGTTCAAAATGCAGTGCCCAAACAGTCTAGCATCTGTCACCATTTGCAGGAACTGCGCTGGCTGACAATCTACTTCTGAATACAATTCAAGGGATTGATTATCACCGTATCATCTTTACAGCTCTACTTGGGGCTATTTGAAGGACCATATCCACCGCCCATTACATCTTTGCAGTCCACCAGTATGGAAGCTAGTTATGAGTCCCATTTATTGGGGATGTACATCTCATGGAACCATGAAAAAGTGGTTTCTGCATGGTCATCTGTTCTCTATGGCAGGGGTCTCCAACCTTAACAACTTTAAGACTTGTGGACTTCAACTCCCAGATTCCTCAGCCAGCAAAGCTGACTGAGGAATTCTGGGAGTTGAAGTCCACAAGTCTTAAAATTGCCAAGGTTGGAGACCCCTGCTCTACGGAATATCATTCCTCTAGAGCAGGGATCCCTAACCTGTGGACCATAGCCCACTAATGGGCTGTGGGCTAATCACTACCAGGCTGCATGAATGGTTGGCCAGTGCACACTCACATGAACCTCATTGCAAGCACTCACAGTCCCACTTGCATGAGCATCACCATGAACTTCACTGGCATTCACACATATGCACTTGCCCCTCCCATAAAATCATATCCTCTTTTCCCCGTCTCCCTCTGCTACAGCCTGCCAATCCAGAAAGGTTGGGGAACTCTGTCCTAGAGGTACAATTGGTCCCAACCTTATTGCTTTTCCAAAAGGCCCTAAAAATATGGAGATGGATCTGATCAAAGTATTTGGTTTGATTGTGCTGCTACTGTCATGGGGGGTGGGGATGGCATTTTATGGTTTGTACAGTGTGGTTTTCTAATGTTATAAGCTATAAGAAAGAAAGAAAGAAAGAAAGAAAGAAAGAAAGAAAGAAAGAAAGAAAGAAAGAAAGAAAGAAAGAAAGGAGGGAGGGAGGGAGGGAGGGAGGAAAGAAGGAAGGTTGGAAAGAAAGAAAGAAATACACATTTGTATGTACTGTAAATTCAAACAGACAAAAGTGTATATATTTGTAACTCTTCTTGAGAAGAGTTTTACCTGAGCCACAAATGGCAATAGATTACACGAGGCCATCTTCTCCAAGTTTCATGAGAAAACTACCATGGGGACCTGGAGAAGAAATTTCCCAGTCAGCAGCTATCTTGTGAAGGGCCATGTCAAGCATGCTTGGTCAGCAGTGGGAGCAAGAAGACAAAGAGCTGTGGTGGTGCAGTTAGTTAGAATACAGTACTGCAGGCTACCTCTGCTGATCATCAGCTGCTAGCAGTTTGGCCGTTCGGGTCTCACCAGGCTCAAGGTTGACTCATCCTTCCATCTTTCCAAAGTGGTTAAAATGAGGGCCCAAACTGTTGGGGATAATAGGCTGACTGTGTAAACCGCTTAGAGAGGGCTGTAAAGCACTGTGAAGCAGTATATAAGCCTGAATGCTATTGCTATCTGGGGTAGCAGAGCACAGGGTGGCAAGGCCTTGGAGTATAGGATGGCATGGCAAGGATGACTGTAGCTGGGACTGGGCTGGGGTGGCTGTGGCTTTGTGCCAATCTACTGCGCCAGGCTGGGCCAGATTTTATATTGTGAAGAGTGCTGCAGGGACTGTGGCTCAGGGACTGTTTGCAGCCTGAGAGCCATAGTGCACCAAGAAGCCCAAGGGGTCCAGAGAGCAAGGGGCCAAAGAAGCATAGATGGAGGGGTGGAGTTTAAATGCTCCTGGGTGAGCAGGCAGCCAAGTACCCATTATTGATCATATGTCCAAGGGGTGGGGGGGCACTGCAATGGCTATAACTTCAGAGACTGGTCACAAATCCTTTTCTTCTGTACCACCGTAATTTTGAATGGCTGCTGAATGAATAGTTGCAATTTGAGAACTACTTATGCATTTTCTTCAATGAAGCATTAAAAATCCATTGTGACAGAGTCTTCTTATGAAAGTAGAACAAATGTTTTAAAGTATAATCCATGTATCTCTGGATCAGAATATCCTGGATACAAGTAAATTCCAAATTTGGGGTATATGCATTAACATTTTATATCAATAACTTAATCTTATTTTTCTTTCCAACACTCTCTGTTTTATGAACACTGATGGATGTGTCTGTCAAATGTGATGTGTCTGTCAGTCATCCTTCCAAAACCATGCAATTCATCTTCACCTGATACTGACCAATTTTGGATCTTCCTTGAATTTTCTTCACCAATTCTGCTGTTATTACAAATTCTTTCATTTCCTCTTCTTTTTTTTCTTGTTATCCACCTTCTTTATCCAAGCTGTATCTTTGGATATATTTCTTTGGGTTGTCCAAAAGCCATACCCAGAATGGCACGCTTCCTTTTTTGTCAGGTTGACAAGCTCATTACAGGTGTCTCCTTGGATGGTAAAAAGCTTTTGTAGTATATCTGAAGGAAATAAAATCTTGATTGTAAGGAGAACTTGAAAAGTATATTCATATCAGTTCTTCTGAACAAATGGCAACAACTGATAAAATAGAAATAGAGGCCAAGAGCTAATAGTAGATATTTCTTTCAAACGTATCAGTAGTTTATTAATATTTCATTAGCTTTAGCCTCTCTATTTAGCTTCTGCCAGCATAATTTAATTTTATTCTGCAATCTAATAAGTCAGAATGATGCACAAGGAAAGCAAGAGTTGGAGAGAAGGGAAGAGCAACATTTTGTAGAAATGTTAACAACCACCCCTCCTACAAGAATGAAATATTTTAGGAAATATTAAAAAGGCATAATATTATATTTCCCCTAAAAGAGAAATAGAAATATTGAGGGAGACAGAAACTCAGAGCTTCAGCTCCCTGACCCCAGAAGATATTTAGTGCCCGTTGAGAAGGACATGGCCAATTTATCTACAGACCTTCAGCTCCAGGGTGGTGGGATTAAGACATGACCCTCCAGGACATAATAAAATTATCTAGCAGCAGGGCTCACTGCACTGCAAAATCACCTGGGGACATAGCATCACCCTTCAGGCTTCGACTGAACTTGATTCAGACAAATATGACCCCACATGGCCTGATGGGAGTCTGACTACAGCCAATAGAATACATTTTTTGCACAGGAACAGGAAGCTCAAGGGCAAGGGCCAAGAGAGGATATAAATAACCCTCACTCTCCACTCCATGTGGTCAGCTGCCGAGGACCTCAAACCCATGTCATCCTGTCCATCAAAAACCATTTTTTCAATTAACCTCCATGTTTCTAGTGTCTTTCTCCCTGCTTGCAATCGAGCCAGATTGATATTTGGATAAAGAAGTTTACATCTGCTTAGAGGGTACACTTGTAATTAAAGCACTCCAGAAAGACTTCCCATGTGCTATTAAACTAAGCTGCATGTGTAGCAACAGTAAAAAGCTGAGACTGCAAGGGTGAGGGGGGGGGAGATTATTTCTGATTTAATCAGTAAATTTAATAAATTTAATCAGTTGATTAATCATACATACTTTAACTGTTCAGTGCTCAGAAAAGTAAACTTTTTGAGAGCTGGGCAAAGATAATACACTTCTTTTGAACAAATCCATGACAGAAGAATATAATTAGTCATTTTTTTCTCCTGCAAACACACACATTTGTATACAGAAAGCAATTATTTCTCCTGAATTGCTCCTTCCCTATCTTGGTGGAGCAGTGGTTAAGCCCCTGTCACACAGCACCAACAGATGGAAAGAGGATGGAAAATGGAGAGAAACACTTGCCATCCATTGGTTAACGCG